>SNQJ01S0136322.1:0-10551 GCA_010110895.2 Picea sitchensis
CGGAAGTCTGGGTGGTATTTGTAGGACACCGAACAAAAGATGTTCAAATTTCAGCCCGCTAGGCAGAGAACCCGCGATCCAAAAAGTGTCCAAGTATGGAACGACGGATCCGCATATGCTCTATAAAATCTCTTGTCCATATTTTCTAAAAGTAAATGTTTGATATGTACTGCTCGTTTGTCAGAAAATTTTTATATCAGTCGCCCGACTAGATTGTACAAACTTTCTCATTTAATTAAATTCTGCAATAGAAAAAATTATTAATAATAATTTAGTGTTGAAAATCATGTTTTTAGATATGTTAGATAGTTGATAGGGATTAGTATCTGTAAACAATGGCCTCAAGTCCATCTGTCAATCTGTATATCGCGGAACTCTGAGGGTTATTCAGAGGACAAGGAACAATAAAAATTACACTGTTGAGCGACGCAGCCCACAGGTTCGTTTGTCAATTTGTAAATAGCAGAGATGTGCCTGGTGTTTGTATAGCGCGGAACAATAGAGGCCCAATTTTCAGCCTGCGAGACCCACAAACCCAATAAAAAAAAAATCGCTAGATATGAAATCCATACCGGATCACTATGAGACAATAAATCTGTAATGTTCATCCAACCAACCCGAGTCCACCTGTCCACTTGTATATCGCGGAATTTTGGGTGCTATTTGTAGGAGACGAAAAAATGGAGACTCTATTGTCGGCCCGCCAGGCCGCGAACCAAAAACTGCCTAGGTATGGAATGAGGGATCTGCATATGTTGTATAAAATCTCATTCCATAGTTTATATAGAGACAATGTCCACAAGTTCGCTTGTCAACTTGTATATCGCAGAAGTCTAGGTGTTATTTGTAGCACACGGAACAATAGATACTTAATTTTCAGCCTGCCAGGTTGCGAACCCACGATCCAAAAAGTGCCCAAGTATGGAATGAGGGATCTGCATATGTTCTAGAACAATGTTTTTGTACAGCGGGAAACAATAGACGCCCAATTTTCAGTCCGCCAGCCCCAGAGCTCCCGATAAAAAAAAATTGCTAAATATGGAATTCATACGGGATCTCCGCATATGCTGTATAAAATCTCATTCCATACTTTATTTAGAGACTATGTCCACAAGTCCGCATGTCAATTTGTATATCGCGGAAGTCTAGGTGCTAGTTGTGGGACACGGAACAGTAGATACTTAATTAAAGCCTGCCAGGTCACGAAACTGCGATCCAAAAAGTGTCGAAGTATGGAATGAGGGATCCACATATGTTCTAGAAAAATGTGTTTGTAAAGCACGGAACAATAGACACCCAATTTCCAGCTCGCCAACCCCAGATCCCTCGATAAAAAAAAAACGTTAAATTTGAAATTCATACGGGATCGCTACGGGACAATAAAAGTGCAATGTTCAGCCAGCCAGCCCGAGTCCACCAATCAATTTGTATATCACGGAAGTCACGGTGCTATTTGTAGGAGACGAAACAATAGAGACTCTATTTTTGGCGCGCCAACCCGTGAACCCGCAATCCAAAAACTGCCTAAGTATGGAATGACGGATCTGCATATGTTGCATAAAATCTCATTCCATACTTTATATAGAGACTATGGCCAAAATTTTGCATGTCAATTTGTATATATCGGAAGTCTAGGTGCTATTTGTAGGACATGGAACAATAGATACTTAATTTTCAGTCCACCAGGTCTTGAACCCGCGATCCAAAAAGTGCACAAGTATGGAATGAGGGATCATTATATGTTCTAAAACACTATCAATTTGTATACCGCGGAAGTCTGGGTGCTATTTGTAGGAGACAGAACAATAAATACTCTATTTTTGGTCCGCCAGGCCGCGAGCCCGCAATCCAAAAAATGCCTAAGTATGGGATGAGGGATCTGCATATGTTGTATAAAATCTCATTCCATACTTTATATAGACTATGTCCACAAGTCCGTGTGTGAATTTGTATATCGCAGAAGTGTAGGTATTATTTGTAGGACACGGAAGTCTAGGTGGTATTTGTAGGACACGGAACAATAGATACTTAATTTTTAGCCCGCCAGGTCGCGAACCCGCGATCCAAAAAGTACCCGAGTATGGAATAAGGGATCCACATATGTTCTAGAACACTATCAATTTGTATATCGTGGAAGTCTGGGTGCTATTTGTAGGAGACAGAACAATAGAGACTCTCTTTTCGACTCACTAGACTGCGAGCCCGCGATCCAAAAACTGCCTAAGTATGGAATGAGGGATCTGCATATGTTGTATAAAATATCATTCCATACTTTATATAGAAACTGCACACAAGTCCACGTGTGAAGTTGTATATCGCGGTTGTAGGAAACAGAACAATAGATACTTAATTTTCAGCCCGCCAGGCCGCGAACCCGTGATCAAATGCAATGTTCATCCAAGTAGCCCGTAGGTCCTCCTGTCAATTTGTATACCACAGAAATATGGGTGCTATTTGTAGGACACAGAACAATAGACTCTTTTTTCAGCCCGTGAGGCCGCCAACCCGCGATCAAAAAAATGCCTAAGTATGGAATGCCTCTTTTTTATATGGCTCGTTTGTCGAGATACTTTTATATCACTCGGTCGACCAGATTGTGCAAACTTTCTCGTATAATTAAATTCTGCAATATAAATATTTAACAGTAATAATTTAGCACGGGTCAGGTTCTGAATTTGTATATTGCGGAATTGTCACTGCTATTTGTAGAGCACGGAATAATAGATGCCCAATTTTTTGCCCGCTAGACCGAGAACCCCCAATCCAAAAAAGTGGCTAATTATAGAATTAATACGGAATCGCTAAGGACAAAAAAAAATGCAATGTTGAACCAACCAACCCGCAAGTCCACCTATCAATTTGCATATCATGGAAGTGTAGGTGTTATTTGTAGGACACGGAACAATAGAGGCTCAATTTTCAGCCCGCCAGGGCGAGAACCATCGATCGTTCACATGCCCTGGGTATATCTTCGCCCGACCGCTTTTCATACTTTGGTATTTCTTGGAATCGGTTTCGCCATTGTTGTTGCCTTCGTACTTGTTTCCAGATACGCAATAATTAAGCTTTAATGCTAGTAGCCATCCTGTAGCAATCGTTAAAACTGTCATTAAATTCTGGAAGTCTAGAGAAGATTTGTCATTAGTACGAATTAAACTAAGATTTTCCCATAAGCATGTTATCCTTTCCAAGTATTCATTTCAAAGGCCACGTAATATTTGTTTTTTATGTGCCGACGGGTTGGTGCTTTTAAGAAATTTCTGATTCTTAATCTATTTTCGTCGTCACCGCCACGTTCGCACTTTTTTCTAATTGTGCAATTAGTGAGTTGTGATGTTCACAACTCATTCCGCACGAACCCTGGAAATTGTCATTGATCGGCGAAAGGCTCGAGGAGATATTCCATTGACACACATTAAACCATAATTTGTGGAGGCTTATATTATCCCTCCCCGATTTTCATTTCAAACATCGTCTCAACCAAACGCAAATTATAAATAACTTCTGGCAGTAGTTCTCTCCACACACAGTAAACACATTGGGGCATAATGGCCAAAGGTTCCACTATTCCAGGGCATATTTTTACTATTCATCTCCCTCCCCCCAGTAGGAAAAAATGAGATGGTCCCTTGGTACACCGAGACATATATTTCAAGCCAAAGAATTCCATTGCAACCCTGGATGGTCAGAGAACCTACCCAATTGCAGTCATTGTTATTGCAGAATTTGATGCCATGAATTCCGAGCCGGAAGAAGATGATATGATGGACGATGATACGGCAATGGATGATGACAATGCAGAGAATCTTCCCACTCCTGCGCCCAAATTGAAATCAACCATAATGAACGGACCTTCCCGGCTCAGTGATCGCAGTCATGACAACACCAAAAGGAGTTTCAGAAAAGAAACTGGTGGTGAACACAACAACCACTTTTCACCGCCAAAGTAGGAATTCCAGAGTTCCAAATTAGTCTGTTCTGGGCGGAAGAGTTTCAGTGTAAAGAAATGATATGTTAATGCTCCCAGAGATATATTTCAAGCCAAAAAAATATTGTTTAACATTTCCGGGCATCAGGTCCAAAACTCTGGCTCCTGCCACGTATTTTCCTACTAGTCATCTCCTTCTGCCCAGAATGGACTAATTTGGGCCTCTGCAATTGCACGTGCAAGCTGTGCTACTGAATTTTTTTGGACTATGCAGAGGCGGTTTCAGCTACGGGCTATTCCACTTGCCCTGCAACCATTTTTGTCTTCTTTCTGAGGAAAAGCTTCTGAAAAAATATCAATTTCAGCAGAGGATGATTCATCAACGAGAAAACTCCAAGAATCTTGCATACTACAGAACCCGTGCCTGTGTTTGTCGCATATACCGTCAATGTTTCAGCCCGGAGAACTGGGTCCAATTTATAAGCATAGATGCACAGTACTCGGTGTTTTTCTTATTTTTTTATTTTAAATGGATTTTCTATTAAAAAAAAATTGCCTTGCACTCTTCGTTGTTGCCTCTTTTTTGGGTTTAACACATGTTCCAATTGGCATGGTTCGATGCTCTCATACTTCTTCGATCTCCTGTTTACTAATACCAATATACAATGTTGCAGAAAAATCGTTGTTCTTGTTTGTAGACATGCAATTATTAAGTTTTAATGCTAACAGCCCATAATGCAATAAGTTTAATACTTGAGTTGATATGTTTCATTGATGGTAGAATGTATGAAGAACATAGTTACACGCACACGTTCCAATAAAATCTAATCTTCCACAAAGCATTTGTTGGCAATTAGTAGAAAAGAAAATTTAGTGGTTAAGTTGATATGTTACAATCATGGAATAATGTATCAAGAACATAGTTGCAGGCATACGTTGCAATAAAATGTAATCTTCAACAACTCATTTGCTGACAATTGGTAGATCATGGTTTTGCAATGATGGCGCTTCTTTGAAACCAATTCGCGCTTACGAAAACTGCCTTCTGCCTCTCTATTTTCCCACTCTTTTATTCCCTCTAGTTTCTCTTCTTGGTTACTTAATTGTTTTTTTCCCCACAATGCATTGGTCTGCAGCTTCGCGGATTCACGCGTTTGCATTTCCAACAACCGCTTCCCCTTTCTTTAAATTGACCATGTATTGTTCCCTGTCCCACAACTGACACCCAGAGTTCCACCATATACAAATTCACAGTTGGACTTCCACGCTGGTCGGGTCAACATTGCAATTCTACTTTTTCGTGACCTCCAAACAGCATTCAGAGCTCCGGTATATACAAATTGATAGATATTCAAAATTGCAACCGTTCTTAGATCATACGCTTTTTCGTATTACGGCCCACCTATCATGCCCTTTTCTGTGTTACACATTTTTGCACTGAAAACTTTTGAGAAATACAATTTAACCATCGGGTCCTCGCATATTTAGTGGAACTATTGTCACCCCATTTTGAAGCCCGTCTGTCCACTTTCCATACTTCGCCATTTGTTCAAATTTCTTTGGCGAATCATCGATTTGGCGGGTTGAAGAAATATTCAGTTCGTAGTCGTTGTTTCCTGTATCCGCGCCCCTTTACAATTAGCAGTTGGCAATTATATATAAGATCTTATTGCCACGTATGCAATTAGAAATTTCCCTGTTCCATACTTAGCCACTTTGGCGCAATTCCGCAAATATACAAATCGGTCACTCAACTACCCCATCATGATCTCTTTCGTTTTACACATTTTGCACTCAAAAATTTTGAAACATGAAATTTCATCATGCAACACTCGACTGTCCTGACTATCCCTGTAACCCTTTTTTCAATCCCGTCCGACCGCTTTTCAGAGCTTGCCATTATTTCCTTGCTCTCTTCCCTCTCCGTCACCTTGGCACTTGTCTATAATAAAAGAAAATAAAAAGTTATATATATATATATATATACATGTCTTGTTTCTAAATATGCATTTACTGGCATTTAATTCTAACAAGTCATCGTGCAGAAACCGTATATATTGTCTTTGATGGGCGAAAGGCTCAAGGACATCTCGTATTCATGCGCATTAAACCAAAATTTGTAGGCGGATTATATTATCCCTTGTGAGTGTTCATTTCAAAATCATGAAATCTCATTCACATGGCATGCCCTTCGCACGTTCACGAAATCTCCATTCCTTAATTGCTCTTCGTCGTACCCACCACGTTCGCATTTCTAAATATGCAATAAATAAATTTTACTGCTAGCAATTCATCATGCACCACCAATACAGGTTGTCATTAATCAGTGAAAGGCTCGAGTACTTTCCCATTCATAAGCATTTAACCAAGATTTAGCAAAAAGTTACATTCTTCGCTCTAACAATTCATTTAAACCATCATCTGCAGCAAAGAAACCTTCTCATAAACCTATGGCATCAGCACGGCAACAGTTCTGTGGAGATACAGTGAACACCTTCAGGCGTGAGGACCAGAACTTCTACTGGTCCAGGGAATTTTCTTATTACTCAACCCCCACCCCAGAGAACCAAGTAATTTGGACCTCCAGGATTGCTCATGCATGTTGTGTCCCTGAGGTTTTTTACTGTAAGAACCTGGTCTCTTGGTGCGCCGATAAATTTATTACAGACCAAAGAATTATTCCACTGCACGATGGCTCTTCTGTTTCTTTGTCACCTCATGTCTTCCGCCAGATGCTAAAATTGCCCGAGCCAACATTGACATTCAAAGGAGAAGATTGCAAACAGTTTCTAGCAAAGCATAATAACGTATTGGACCTCTTGCCCCATTTTTTGGAAAGGTCGAATCTAGTTCCTGAAGATATTACAAGTATGGAGGTTAGTTCATTTAGAAATCCATTTCGGGAAATTGCCTGGCTATTTACAAGAATAACGGGACAGGAGTCCACAAGTACTGTTTCCCGCATGGCTCTTTATATTTTGTATTTCACAGTGAACGAACAAGCCCTTTTTGTTTGGGGCAGGTTAATTTCCCATGAAATATCTTCCCAATTGTCAAGCTACAAAAGGAAAAATAAATTTTATATGTCATCCTATTTAGTTTTTGCAATAGCACATTCCTGTCAATTTCCGCAACTGTCTCTGTCCAAAAAATTCAACTGCGAATTCCACCCAGTAACGTTCTGGTACCAGGCCTTGTGGAAGCACAAGGCTTCCCACTGTTTTTATGAGGTTTTTAATGGCTTCCTGTCTGTTTTTAAAGTTTTGTTGTTAGGAGAAAATGCTCCCCACATATCTAAACATGCAACTAGTTTTTTGCACAATAAGGGGTCACTCCAACATTTGGAAAATTACACTGTCATAAGAATTTTTGGCTCCACAGAACAACCTACTCTCCTTCCATTTCACGTTATGGACAGAATTTTTATTGCAGAAGTAGCACGTCAATACAACTACTGGTTCCATCTGTTCCAAAGGAAGAAAAAAAAACAGTTCATTCCTCTGCCATGGAAAATAGGGGAGTTCGTCTTGAAAAACATCAACAAAATTGACGATTTCGCAGCACATGTTAGCATCTCCAACCTCAGATATGCTGAAGACATAAGAGGATTCGACCCCTGTGATATTTTTAGAGAACATTTACAATCACTTTGCCTCGGCGATTGTTTTTTAAATAAACACCTGCCTAAAAACAGAGACAGTGATGGTTTTGCCTCTGATACCGGCGACATAGAGACAGTGCAAAGATGCACTAAATTGTACACGCAATAGGGGAAAGGCCCCAGTGACAAGAGTGTTCAATCCACAAATACCACTCCAAAAAGCACGACATCCCGGAGCATCGCTCCAACGAACCATCACAACAACAAAGAAACCTAGAGTTCTTCAAACGGAGGAGGAGATAACGACCCTCCTCACTCTAAAATTGATAGTTCTCACAAGATTCCAGTAAAGAAGAAGAGGAAAAAAAATGTGGGTCAGGCAGAAGAGCCAGAAATTCAAAGTCAGAACATGGAAGTTGACATTGATCTGGATGCCATGTTCCCCTTCCTTGATCAGCCCCAATACGGCATCCACCATATCCATCCAATAGACATATCCGTTACCCAAAATTTTGACGAAGATGAATCCTTTGTGTTCCAGAGCGTTGTTTTTGATAGCCGGAACAAAAGATTGATATTTGAGAAAAAAAATGTTAAAAATATCAAAGGCAAATGTCGTTCAAAGGTTGACATTGCCAACATGTGGCTGTCCCAAATCTGTCAACTTCACACCGCAACCAGAGAAGCACTTCATGATTCCATTGGACACATCGAGACCTAGAATGCCAAACTGAAGGACCAAGTCAAGGAATTGGAATACGCTTTCATTCCTATGCCATTGCTTGTCGATCCTTTGGAAATATCCATGCCTGGCACCCCTGCACCCAATGTAAAAGCATCCTCCACCATGCTCGCATCCTGTAAAGGATATGTGGAGAACAATATCAAAAAACGAATGGAACTGGTTACCCAGACATGGAAAAGATCACAAACCATCGCTTCCCTTGGAACCATGGCACATAGCTTGCTTGAAATTTTGCAAGCCAAATTAAAAGATGAAGAAAAATTCTTTTTAAAAACGGTCATCCCTTTTGGCAAAATTGTCAACAATATGATAGAAACAAAAAGAAGAGAAGAAAATATTCCATCCAAAAACCGAATCGCCCAATTGAATGCATGTTGGAAACAAAAAGTAAAGAACCTGCGTCTCATTGTTCAGTCATGTGAACAAGCCATAGCGAAGAAAGATGAATTATTCACAAAGCAGTCAAATATAGACTTGGCAGGGAAAACCAACGAGTTCCAAGACCCCCTCTTAATCGCAAACTCCTTGCCCTTAACCAGGCAAGAGTTCGATAAACAGGTTGCTATGTTGAATACCTTGTCTCTCGAAAAGTTTTACAGCATCCTTCAATTTGATCAAGCTCACGTCCATGACTGGCTAGTCAAATATGCAGTACAGAATGAGGAAATTCATTAGGCTCTCTCTAATCTTTCTATCAACTTCTAGGAATTAGAAAACGAAGTTTTCAACATCAAAATTCGGAATGAGATCAACGTCGCCCCAATGAGAAGTTACATTGAAGAATGGGTCGAAAGGCAATTGAAACAGGCCGCCAATGAAAGACAACAAGCAGTGCCCGACATTCCAACAGTCGTGGAGAACATCCTTGAAACCGCAATCGTTGTCGACATCAATGAAACAACAGCCCCAACCAAATAGCCAAAGCGCTCATATGTACCCTCACTGTAAGTTTAGTCATCGCATCTTTCTTTGTTTCTCAGCCCGGTTATTCCACTTTTTTAAATACAGATGTATAGGAAAACACTTATACCTTTCCATTTATTTTGTTTTGCAGCTATTGCACTCTATCTTATTTCCACAATCCTGTTTCTTGTACATATTTCTCTAATGGTCCGCGCAAGCCCCAATCCCAGTCTACATCACAAACGCATTGAAATTATGGTTTATATGTAACAGACTTAATTTTTTGGTATATTTCAAAATTTGCAGTAGTATGTAACAAACTTTCATTTTTTCACATACTTCAAAAAAAAATGCATTTAAATTTTTATATGTTACAGACTCTATTCTTATCTTTTCGCATTCTATATAACAAATGCATTTGTTTTTTAATATGTTAGACTTTTTTTCTTATCCTTCAGCACTCTGTATGGCAAATGCATCTACTCTTTTATATGTTACACACTTTTCGTTTTTTATATATTTCAAAATAAATGGCGTTCAAAAATGCAAGCGTCATTTACATATACCTCATGTTGACAAATGCATTTAAATTTTTATATTACTTCTCCTATTAATTTTATGTCATCATATATTTTTATCTTTCACCAGCCCATATCGAAAATGCATTTAAATTTCCAAATTTAATCTTGCACTGTCAACAATTTTTTTACTTTGTTATATACTTTCAAAAAAATTAGGTTTGCTATATACTTTCAAAAATTAGATGATGTTGTGCCTACCGACCATCATTTACTTTTTCCCTATCTTCCGTGATATACAATTTGCACAACATTTCCCTGATATACATTTTGCACCAAACACTTCGTTTCATTTACAATTTGACCCCATTTTCCACAATTTGCTTTCTAGCCTCCTTAAGAGGGAGTGCATTGCCACGCAACCTTGTTTATAAAATAATAACAAGTAACTTCTCATATTTAAACTTGATATATAATAATTTTATAAAATAAAGTATGGAGTGGAGTTATATAAAGAAGAATTGATATAAAATAGGGCTTTGAAAAAATATATATTATTATTTATTATTTATAAAGTAATTAATGTTTTCATAAATATATTAGTAAATATATGCAAATTTCTACAATTAATTATACTTTATTGTAAATGTAAATGATATATTCATTATTAATTTTGATGTATATGTTCATAAGTTAAATAAAAGATTAAAAATCGAACGAATTCGCTAAATAATATAATTAGTGTAGTAACGATGCCTTTAAGGGATGAAGAAATAAGAAAGCATCATACTCAAAGAGTGAAAGCTAATGAAGTGATGAATGAGTCAACTCTTCAAGGAATGTTGATGAATATATA
>SNQJ01S0136322.1:10567-25649 GCA_010110895.2 Picea sitchensis
ATTTGTCTGAACATAATTTTATATATGTCTAAAAATTATAATATTTTATTTGTAATGAATATTTTCCTCATTTATATGATGGAGTTGTCATAGCACGACGAAAATTATGTTTTGAATGAAACCTTCTTAATCAATATAATAGACTTTTTTTTATTCAATTGAAAAAAAATTTAACATGTATTTTAAACTAATCAAATATATTTTTGTTAATCATTATTAAGCATATTCATTTAAATATATAATTTATTTATATAAATAAAGATTAAATCAAAACACAATAATTAATATTTAATTATTAATATCTTGATAATAATGATTTAATATTAAAATAATTATTTGTAATTTAGTAAAAATAATTATTTACAAATCTAAATCTAAAAAGTATATTAAAATATTATAAAATTAAAAGCTATCTTATCTATATTTGTGATGCAAATTATTATATTAATACATTAATGTATTTATTTTTTAAATTGAAATGGTTGGATTAAGTAAAAAAAATGTGGATCTACCCTTATAAAACAATGGGTAGTACATCAAGAATTTAAGACATTTATAATAATAGATTTAAGAGAAGTTTTTGGCACTACCAACTATATGGGATTAACTATACTGGATTTTTAAGTAGTATTTTTTAAGTTATTGTTGAAGTTACCTTTAAAAATTGGTTTACACKAATATATTTAAATAAGTTGAGAACAAAGCTAGATGTAAAAACAATACATATTACATATTCAAAGGGAGGTTTGAAGTGAACCTCTCCCACAAAACCTTTATATCAAAAGAGTGATTGTTGGATTTYTTTGGGCCATGTCATTGGCAACCTTTATTTCCCTTTTCTTTTTTGTTGAATTTCCTTCCATGTGTATGTGGAAGTGAGGTATGGGGAGGTGGCCTTTTTATTGGTGGAGTGGGGGAGTGGATAACTAAACATTTTTCATTTCATTTTTATTTTTTTGAATCGTTTTATGGTGCTACCTCATAGTCTACTTGTGTTTATGTGTTTTCCCTTCCCTTCATGGGAGTTGAGGTTCTTTCGCCATTGTCAAGAGGTTTGATGTGTGTTTTGTTCCCTTTGTTATGATATTAGTGGTCATGATTTTTGTTTCTATGAGATTCTCTACCTATTGATATGTGACCCCTTTCATTGAGGTTACTTCCTTGCATAGGGATCTACTTGGGAGGGGGCCTTATTTTTCCAAAACATGGCTCTGAAACTTCTCACCTTTGTTATTAGAAATTTCTAGATCCAGTAGTGGTTGGAAGTGATTCCACGTGAGGACGTTGTCTTTGGGTTTTAGATGCTTTTGTGGAATAGGCAATTTTTTCATACAGATAATGGTATTGAATAGGTTCTAGTCACTCTATTGTTGGGACTTCTACATATTATTGTGTTCTATTCATGTAGTTGGGAATTTTTGAAATTTATGGAAAAGTGCCCATATTCATAGCACACATTGCATTTATACGATAAACTTTCATAGTCTAGATTTTGGTGAAAGGTCCTTCCAATCTAACTAAATATGATGGCCTCTACGAGGCCTTTGTTCAAGCAACTTCCACATAAATATGAGTGTAAGAGTATTGAGACCCTTTGGCTCTTTTGCATCCATGAAATTCCCCATTTTATCCTCTATGAATTTTAAGGTAGATATGTCTTAGAAAACCAATAGAAGGTGAGAAAACATAGACTCAAATTAATGATGATGCAATTTCTACATATTACTTGAAAGCTAAAATATTGATGATAATGCAATTTCTTGAAAGCTAAAAACCAATTATTAAAATATAAACCTCCCATACCATAAAAAGTTTAACTAATATGAAAATGAAATAAAAAAACAGGTTAACCCTTACAATTGAGTTGCATTTCCTTTTTATGATGATGACCATGTTTGCAAGTATGACTTGTTACACTCAAAAGAAAAAACACATTCAAAAATAATAATAAATAAATAAATTATTAAACAATTCTAAAAATATATAATTATTAAACATATTTTATAAACCATTTTAATACATATAATACTTCTAGTAAAGTGCAGGGGGATACGGCCTTGTCACTTTGTTTGAGACATATCATGTTTTGAAGTGCTTTGATATTGTTGTGGAGCTCTTGTCTCAAACCCATCTTTTCGAATCATTTATTTTCATGTGTGCTACCTCGGATGGGGTGTGTGTGGTCCATGTCATCTTTATGTGGACCTAGTGGTAACTTTGAAAACTAAAATCACTTTAGTGCGAAGAAGAAAAGAAATGGAGCATACATCATCTTCTATTTTTTTTGAGGCCATGAGTCATGTGGAGTATGGAGGTTAATTGTGTAATTCTTTGTTAAATGGGACATCAATTTTCACTTTGATATTCAAATACTTATGAATGATTAATTGTTGTCCTTTGCAAAGCTCATTAGCCTTAATTTTGTGTATATTTTTTTAAATACAATGAAATYATTTTTCACTTTGATATTYGATATTCAAATACTTATGAATGATTTGATGTTGTACTTTGCAAAGTTTATTGGTTTTAATTTTCAAAAAAATGTGATTTTTATAAAATTATATATATAGCWTCATCGATCATGAGTTAGATGTAAGATYTMTTTTCTGATGATAAATTGGGGAGGTGATGGGTTCAACTTTCTTGATCCCCTCAAAATTAGGTTTTGTAATCAAGGTCAACAGTTTACCCCATTTACCATTGATGGATCATGGGGAAGTACACGRAGGGTTTTCCACGTAGATTTCCTTAAAGTGTGTGTGTGTGTGTGTTCTTCAATTTAGTAGTTAAGTAATATTTTTCTAAACAATGAATTTAAAATTTCATTGTTTTAATTTTTAAAAGTATGGATYAAAGCAATGTCTTTAATTAAAGGATCAATATGATTAGCCTTCTTTTAGCCAAGCTATATTGAATTGTTTTTAAAAAGAAAATTAGCATATGGTTAGAAAGTTGAGAATAAAGGGCTAAAGGTTGGGTCGGTTTTAGAAGTCATCATTTAGCCATACACCACCTAGTTATGCTTACTAGGATCATCATAGAGGAATGCCATAAAAATAAAATCAATCTTTTATGTTGATTAATTGCCTTTAGGAAAGCATTAGACACGACACCTATAACTAACTTTTGGAATAGATTAGAAAAGCTAAAGGTTCCATTTCAGTTGAGAATTATTACAATAAGATTGTACATGAATGTTATTGCTAAGTTCAAGGACATTAAGAATTGGTTGAAAGAACTTAACTGTAATATAGGAGTTAAGCAAGGTTGTCCCATGTTCCCTACACTTTGTGGCATTTGCATTGATAAGTTAGAGGCTTGTTTAGAAGAAACAAGTTGTGTTGACACTACTTAAGTTAGAATAGTCATCATCCTTCTTGTTTGTGCTAATGATATTGTTCTTCAAGCAATGTGTCCCTCTAATCTTGACAAGCAACTAACAATTCTCGTGGATTTCTATTCTAGAATAGGTATGACAGTTAACGTTGACAAAAAAAGGTTATGGTAATCAAATCCAAAAAGGCCCTTACTCTAATTGTGTGTATTACAATAACAACTTAGAATAAGTTGCTTCAAATAGATATCTTGGAATTGACCTTCACCACAAGCTTAATTGGAACCATAGAATTCAAGAAAGGATTAATGGTGGGTGGAAAACCTATTTTGCAGTTGAAAACAATTATAAATCAATGGACCTCTAGTTATGGAAAAACAAGAAACTCCACTTTGAGACTTTTGTCACTCCTATTATCTTGTATGGTTATGAAGTTTGGGGCTACAACATCTCTAGAGAATCTTGAAGGAACATCAGGAAAATCAAGAAACTATTTATCACTTATAATCTTAAAAGTAAAGGCAATACACCATATCCTATCATCCTCATGGAAATGGGTCTTTCCCCCATTGAAACTATCAGTAACTAGGTACATAATGTACAACCGTGAGATAAATAACATGGAAGACAAATGGCTTCTTAAGATTACTTCAAACTCTAGTCAGAAAGCCAATGGTGGCTTAATAGGGGTTGGGATAAAGATACCAAGTCTCAGGTAAAGTATTGGGGAATTATAGAGGAGGAGGTCACTCAGCATAATATTGATATCATTCAAAATACAATTACATCTAAATTTAAGGGGAAATTGTGGTGCAATAAAGAATTGGAGGATAAGAGAAAATGAATATACTATAAAGAGTTCATTAACCCTAATTTAGAATATCATAATTATATTTATATTATAACTAACGTAAAGAAGAAAATCAACATTGCTAAAACAATATTGAACTCTCACGAGCTCCATTGTGAAATAGGGGGTTGGACAATTCCTAAAATGTAACACCCCCTTTTGACTTGGGAAACTAAACTAATTTACGACATATTTATATTTTCTTGCTTCTTATATGTAGAACATTGTTAGAATAATGGCACTTTAGTATATGGACATGTGGACCTACATATATGTGAATATTATGAAAAGTTATTGTTTATGTGATTAATGATGGATGTTGTGTGATTTACTTCTAGCATGCAAGTTTTAAATGAAAGATTTTGGTACATGGATACCGGTTTGAATGATGTGTTTTAACCAATCAATAAGCACCATGCACATGATGAATAACTTGATAGTTTATATTGTTCAACAATGGGTAACATGACAAGCACATATCAATAGTTTTCTGGTTATGCATGAACGTGTGTTGTAAACCAACCTACAAATTGAATGGGCTATGTGATAGTCAGATAAGTGTGATACTAAAGTGACAAATGTCGTGGAAATCGAATGAGAAATGTTATGATAGGAAGAATTATTCTATTATTTATTCATCAATTCAATGCATTGCCATGATATTTGGGAAAGTGCAAGTTTGATAGAAAGCATTGTTGCCCAACCTGGATATTCGATGAAAAAGATTTAGGAACAACAATAGCACCACAATATGTCCAATGATAGGGTGTTGACCCTATTTCTATCATGAGGGGTAAAGGTATTCCCCACCATTTATCCTTCAAAACCTAGAGTTGTGGGAGAGTTGTGTTAAGCCACACTCCAATAGATGTGTGATGGTAACTGTCAGTTTCCTACTAGGGAAGCTTGGTCAAGGTAGTTGACACCTCCGCTTATGGGTTCTATATGGATTTTGGTCAATATAGTTGATGCTCCAATATAGTCCAACACAATCCAACATAAAAAAGGATAGGAAGTGGATGATGGAAGTAGGTTAGGGAAGAAGGGTGTTTTGGTGTAGTTAAGAGTGTTGTTGGGAATTAGAAATGTAAACATAGTGCCTTGTTTAGTCCCTTTTGTGTATTAAATTATTGCTTCATGAAATTATGATGATCTTGGTGTAATGATTGAATTCATGTTAAATTGTTTTGACTAATGAAATATTGTTATTATGTTAGTGTAGATTATTGATTGATGTACTACGGGATTTTTGTGAGCATACATGAATTATGCATTATATGTGATGATTGTTATCATTAGTACACACATCAACCATGTATGTGTCAGCTATGCATACATACCTTGCACGTGTACACTAGTATTATTACGATGTATACTAGTTAATACAATATTATTATTTATGGTGGGTGGCCGTGATGTTTGTAGTATAATTAAAATTAAAATATTTAATGTTATTTATTAAATTATTTGATTTATTTCAAGATTTATTATATTATTTTGGTAATGAGAAAATATAATTTATTTAGATTGAATTGCATTTAGTAATATAGATAGCATGTCAGGGAATAAATCTACCCAACTTAATTTCACTTACACAACTTAAATTTGATTTAATGAAGTAGATAGTATGTCAGGGAATAAATCTTAGATAGCTTATAGGGAATGATTATTTTCTTATCATCAACCTTCGTAGGACCTTCCCAAGGAGGCTAGGAAGGTGGTGGGAGTGAAGGATAAAGAGAGATTTAGGGAAAGGAGACGGGGTTACGAGATTTGGGGAAAATATTGGGTTGAAGGGAAGGAGAACCTAAGAAGTGAAAAACTATGAACTCTATGAACTATGAGAGAGACTGGATTTTGAGATACTTGTGGGTTGTGTTGTTCTAGACCTTTGGGAATGTAGGGATAGGAAACTCCTAAGGTTTCCTAGAGCTAGGGATTTGAGGAGGCTATTCCTAGCTGGCTAGGAGGTAAATCTAGTTTGGGCAATCCAATTAGCAGAGGAGGACAACTAATTGAAGCTACACCAAGGAACTAAACCAAATAGAAATAAGAGGTGTCCCCCCCCCCCCTTATAATAACCCTCATCATTCATTATTAACTTGTTAAATTATGAAATTGTTAAATGAGTTATGTTGTGATTCTAAGTTGAAATTGAAATTGCTATAAAAAAAAGTGCACAGTAAATAAAATAAATAGAAATTATTTTGATTACATTCAATATATTTGAAATAGATCTAAATTTTGCAAAATTAAAACTTCACATGTTCATAACCTTACCTTTATTAAAATAGAATGTCTACTTGGGTAACAGCAATTTAGCACAAAGTTTATAACTCTTAAGCCCTTGTGAAGGGTCTTACACATGGTATCAGAGCTTCAATTTAGAAATTGGAGCCTAGGGCCTACCTATCTATGACTGAATTGTAATACATATGGTGTTATAGAAATAAAAACAACCTAGAAATGGACAACCCATAAACTTGAGAAGGGTTTGTAATTGGAACTAAGTTACATTCTACAAAGAATAATATTTTGCAATTCCACAACCTAGAAACCCTATGGAGACAGCTAGATAACCCTAAGAGATTACCCAAAAAAACAAAAAGAAGTGATGAGAAGCAATAGGAAAATAATCATGTATACCTATTCAATCCACATGTTCAGTTGTTTAAGCCACTTATTCACATGATTAAAGCCACATGTAGAGGCCACCTACACTTGTGAAAGGCCTCACCTGTAAAAGGGATAGAAAAACAAAAAATAAAAATTAAAGAGTTAGATGAGCTATATAGAAGAGATAAATAATTAGAGCTTGATCACTTGTATTTCCATGCAACTATGCATATGACTAATCCCACCATTGAACCAAACTATATTGCAAGCCCATGCCAAGCCAATTAGATAGAGGAGCTTGAGGAGAAACTCAAGAAAAAACTTAAGCACTTGACCAATGCCCTCTTGACATCTGATCATTATGAGGAAAATCTTGTGTATGAACTGATGAAAGAAATCATGCTCTTAGGTCTTCTCAAAATACATCGATTCAACTTGGGGATGTTTAGAAATTTTTTCTTCCACCTTGTAAGTGTCTTGTTATTATGGTTGGTTCAAACCTTCATACACCTGCCAACACAGAGCCATAGTTTACACCTTACTTTACTCTGCATGCCTTGTGGGTTGAGCCCTTAGGTTAACCTCTTATCAACACCAAAAACCATAACGAGGGCAATGCCACATTACTGAAGTCATGAGGGAACTATTTGTCAATTAAGCATGGTCATTGAGTCCAAATTCCAAGCCAAGCCTGTGGAGTAGCCACACTAAGGCATGTAGATGGTAGCATCCATGGTCGCATACCCAAAGGAGGCATCCATGGGCCAAGCCCTCCACAATGTCATCGATATCCATTCATAGTGCATTTGTGAGAATCATACCACTATACTAAATGCATTTGCCCAACCAAGTGAAATCCATGAAGATGTTGAACGAACCATCAAGCGAGGGGAGGAATCAATTAGGAGTAGGAAGGGACCAACCATGGAGCCATGGGCCATGCCCAGGCTACTGCATGCAAAGAGGACTCGCTAAGAAAGAATGAGGAGGAAGAGAATGGATGGGGGGAGAGTTTGATCATGGGTTTTTGTTTTTAATTTTTTTAATCGTGGGGGGAGGCACATGGGCCTCATGCAAGGCCCTGCATTTCCTACCCTATATTATTGGGATTTTTATTTTATATGTGTGTGTGTATTATTAATCATTATTTTATTTATTATATTATGTAATTTTTTTATTTTTATTTACTTTAATTTATTGTTTAATTCATTTTATTTTAAAATGGGAAAAAAAGACGAAGTTCATATATATTTTATGTGTGTATTTATTACTATTTTTATTTTTGTTATTTATTTAAAATTAATTAATTAAGATGTTTTAAAAAATGGTTATACATATACTTCAAATAAAATATATTTTATAATGTTTAAAAACAACAACAAAAAATTGTTTATATATAAAGGGGTCTTACCCATTGTCTTTCACAATAAAAATAATTTTTAGGGTAATTGGCGAGTGCATGTAGAAGCACTAACACAACTGACAAGGTGAAGGAGAATGTAGGGTACCTAGAGGAAATTACCGAGCTTAGATACTTATTTGACCCCCTGACCTATAGCCACATTGCCTTACACCTATGCATGTGTGTGTGTGCACGCGTGTGCGTATAGATAGAACTTAGAGTGCCTTAACCATTACTAATGAACCTTAGGTTCCAATGAAGAATCAAATATTCAGTATGGTCAGGACATGTGGAAATCAAGGTCAAGGAATGCCACCATAAGGGTCAATGACACCATCACTACCACCACTATCACTTGAGTTGGTTTTCATATTACGCTCTCTAGAGATAATAAATGAGACACTCAAAGGATGTCTTACAATGGGTGTGGAAGTGGAGCCTCGACCATCTTGGGAAGGTAACCCATAAGGGTGGAGGAACTTAGAGCGAGGACCTCCTCCTAAGGACATTACAAGGGAACTTCATAAAATCAAGCTCCCAGATTTTTTTGGGGCTCGTGCAGGGGAATGTTCATAGGCATGGTTGGAAGGCATGACAAGGTGCTTCGCACTAAGAGATTGTGCCTCCACCTCAAAATCCAAAATAGCCATCTTTTAGCGTAGAGACAATACCTTAAATTGGTGGGGAAACCTGGAAAGACAGTTGCACCTCACTCTAGACACTGTCGCTTGAGAATTATTTAAGGATAGGTTTCGGAGAAAGTACTTACCCATGTTCTATGAAGAATAGCAAGTAGGAGCCTTTCATGCTTTGGTTTAGGGAGGTCAAATAGTAGAGGAATATGGGATAAGGTTCATGAAACTGGTAAATTATGTCTCATTCATGGACATCGATCAACATCGGGCGGTTCACTTTGTGTACAGGTTGAATCATAAGATAAGAGCCTTGGTGTGAATGTGGAAACCATCTTCAGTTGTTGAAGTAGTTGGAAATTCCCATTATGTAGAAGAACTTTTGGATATCAAAGGGGGGCATGAAATATATCATTCCACAATGATCGATATTTGTGGGGAAGGCCCCTCAGACCTTCTCCAGAGGAGAAAATTCTAGGCCACCTCCTTATGACAACAAATCCACACCTAGAATTGTCATGGCAAGTGTTTCAATGGTAGCAAGTGCAGCATCTCAAGCATCATCAAGGACTTAATTCACAGGGAGTTGTTATATGGGACAGGGGTTCCATAGGAAGGAACTCATTTAAGATGTCTCCATAGAATAATATGAAAATTCCACCTCACATTAATTGTTGGGGGTGTGGGGGACCTCATTGCCAATGTGATTGCCCTAAGTCATGATATGGTACCATGCACAGAGAAGGGAAGGCCCTGATGGAGAAGGCATGCAATAACCACCAAATCTATGCAATGGTTAATAATTGTCAAGCCAAACATCAATCTATTGTGGTAGAGTCATCATGTAAACTAAACAATGTCAAAATTAGTATATTGTTTGATTATAATACAACAAATAGTTTCATTTCACCATATGCATTAGAAAAATGTGGGTTGGTAGCCTATAAGCACAACAACTATAAATAAGTCTAGATGGATTCTAGGTTAAAGCAAGTGGTAGGACCTAATGTTGGAGAATTGTTTTGTAGACCTAGGGGTGTGTACAACTAGGTTAAAAGTGTATGTCACTGCCATGGGGACATATGATCTAATTATTTGTATGGATTGACTAGAATCCCATCGAGCTTTTGAAGATTATTTTGAGAAGAGAGTGAATTATTTAGATGATAAGGGAAGGTTAATTGAGATCCATATTATCAAGAGGAAGGTGTCTCTATGTTTCATATCGATAATGAAATTTAAATGTTTCCTGAGGCAAGGATGTCAGTTGTATGTAGTTGAGACAGTAAGTGATACGAAGGGGCCCTCTTTAGATCAATACCCATTTTTTTCAAAATTCAAGGATGTTTTTCCCAAAGCATTTCCAAGTTTACCTCTTGTGAGGGAACTTGATTTCACTATCTAGCTAAAACCCGACGTGGAGCCATTCTCCAAGACACCTTAAAGGATGATGGCTTCATAACTTTGTGAGTTGCAAATGCAATTGAAGGGACTACTGGAATTAGGGCTTATTAGGCCTAGTGTCTCACCTTGGGGTGCACTAGTAATATTTGTGAAGAAGAAGGACAGTTCCTTTTGATTATGCATATATTAAAAGGATTTGAACTAATCCATAGTGAAGAATAGGTATCAGATACCTCAAATATATGATATCTTTGATCAAATGAAAGGAGCAACAAGTTTCTCAAAAATCAATCTGAGATCATGTTATAACCAATTAAGGATTAAGGAAGGTGGCATTCCTAAGACTTCCTTCGAGACTCAATTTGGCCACTACGAGTTCATAGTAGCACCATTCGATTTGACCAAGGGACCAGTTGTATTCATGAGCCTCATGAATATTGTATTTTGAAAGTACTTAGACCACTTTGAGTTGTTTTTTTCTATATGACATTCTCATCTATTCTAGGAATGAAAGGGAACATGAGGTTTACTTGTAGTTAGTGATATCATGCTTAAGAGAAAAAAATTGTATTGTAAGTTGTCAAAATATTCTTTATTTCAAAAAGAGATTCACTATCTAGGTCATATTATTTCAAGGGAAGGAATTTCGATGGTTCCAAAAAAGATGAAGGCCATAATGGATTGGTTAATGCTAATGCTCATGAGGTGTGAAGCTTCATGGGGCTAGTTGGATATTATCAAAGGTTTGTGGAAGGGTTCTCAAATAATGTGAAACCCGTCACTACCTTGAAACACAAGAGAATCAAGTATGAGTGGACCAAACAATGTGACACCACATTCGTCAAGCTTAAGAGATTACTAACTAGTGTGCCAATCCTACAAGTGCCTGATATGGATAAACAGTTCATACTATGCACATATGCCTTGAATCAAGGGTTGGGCGGGATTTAGAGTTGGAAGTTGTGATGCTAGCTCTAAAGATTTGTAGGAATTATCTTCTCGGGTTAAGCTTTGAGCTCAAAAAAGATAACGAAAGCTTGAATCATCTCTTCATTCAAAGCAACCTGAATGATGGTAGGCAAAGGTGATGGAGTGAATTCCTGACTAAGTGTTATTTTGGAATTTTAGATATCAAGGTAAAGGAGAATGTGGTGGTTGATGCTCTGAGCAGAAGGCCACAATTTTTCTCCTCGGTGCCATTAAGGGTCAATTTGAGGGAGCAAATGTTGGGACAACTTCTTGGAGAAAGTTGGTATTTGAAGGTTACTTCAGCACCTTAGAATGGTAGGTAGTTAGAACCTAAGTTTGAAGGATATGTCCTTGAAGTGAATGGATTGTTGATATTTCAAGGAAGGATGTACATTCCCGAGGAAGGAGATATTCAAGGCACTATCCTTGAGGAATCCCATAGATAACTTTATTGTGCATGTAATACCCTCCGACAGAGCCCCAATTGTAATTATGAATCGTAAACATGTTTTTTAGGCTGGTGAGCCGAGTTATAATAAGCTAGGAGGTTTATGTGATGATTAGGCCAGAGAGCCTAGGATGTTAAGGCCAGGAGGTTGTTTTGTATATGTAATTATCAAAAATCATTAATAAAAGTTATACATCACTGCATGTAGACCCTCCACGAAGAAAGAGTTATGGGGGACTAATCTCCACTAGGTGAGAGGGGGCTAAGTGTCTAGGCCTAGGCGCTAAGTTAGAGGGCTTACCTCTAAAGGAATAATATTATTATATTATTATTTCCTAGAGGATAAGGTTTGACTTAACTATTATCCTAAGTTTCTAGGGAAAGGGCATGAGTGTTTAGTGGAGCTCATGCAGCTTCAGGCAGACATGTGTCAACCTGGGCGCATGTAGCTTTTAGGTAGAAGGTCAGCTCATTGGGGGGATTCCTTCACCATTCTCATGACTGGGACGAATGACACGATCCTTCACCATTCGATCTGCACTCTCGCGAGGTTAGTCACCTTGGAAGTCCGCCATACTTCCCACTAAAGCACGTACTAATATAGGAAGAGCCTGAAACTTGCAGATATACTTGAGTTGTCCTGCGTATTTCCTATAAAGACCAACATAATTGTGTTTGCCTGAGCCGTGATATGTATCAGCGTTTGGTTGTTGCTATTTTTTCGGTGTCCATACCCGTTTTCTGTTGCTGTCGTCACCCGTGTGTAGCTAAATGTTGTTGCTTGTTGCTTAGGAGCTTAATTGAAGAAGCAGGTTGTCAAGCCTGTGAGCAACTCTCCCAGGTGAGAGAGTTTGATGGGAAGTGGGTTCTCCTTGAAGGGAGTCCCGTAGAAGCTACAACACTCTGAGACTTCTAGTCCAGCCTGTCGTTGAAGCCCAAGGTAAGGGAGGTGTAATAGTCGATGGACTTGTATTAGTGAAGGTGTACCCTCCTGGGGTGGAGCAGGCGTGTGGGGAATGAGGGTCTGTGGGTTGTGGGCATAAGTGGATCCTGGGATAAAAGATCCTTCATGTTGTTCTATGCAAATTCCTTGTTGTCCTTGCCAAGCCTATAATTCCCTTGCTCGGTGGATTTTAGTCCCATCTCGGGGGTGACCCACTACTGAGCGTGATGAGCGGCGTGGTCTAAGGTTGGGAGGTTCATGGAAGGTCTGCACAAAGTTGGTGGTCTTTTATTAAAATATAAGTACCACTTTTATGTTCATTTACATGTTGTGTATTTGTACATGTGTTATAATTGATGAGTAATGCCTATATATGTTGTATGTGTGGGCTTACTATTATTTCCACATTAATTTTTGTATTGGTAGAACATGTTGTATGTTTATGTTTATATATATGCACATGACAATTGTCATTTCTATGAGGTAGCATGTCCTGGCCTAGGTGGCATGGATGTGTTAATGTTGCTTCCACATGAACATGTGTATGAGTAGAGTATTGACATATGTTTAATTGCATTAGATAGATATATATTTATATGTGTGAATACCAGATGTTATCTCTATCTTCTGGTTAAGTTTTATATGTGATTATTTCCGCAAAGTTACTCGGTGGCATGGCCTGGCCTGTTTTTTAAGGCTGGGAATGTCACATAAATGGTATCATAGCAATAAAGGAGGAAAAGTTAAGGTTGTTTGGGTATCGTTATCCAGCTTGTTGGTGGTTGGGGACGTTACAATTTTGTATCAGGGCCATGGTTTCAACACTGAGCCTGGATGGGCCATGTTAGTGGTTAACGAGCTAAATATTTCAGAGTGAATTTTTGTCGAAAGGGACAAAATTCGAGGTTCAGAGCATCTCTAGGTGCAAGGAGTGCGTCGATAGAGTCTTTGACTAAAAAATCTCAGGAGCAATAGCTTGAGTTTTCTCATGAAGGGGCATGAAGATCTGTTGCAAAGAGTGCATAGATATGAAAGTTGACTAAGTGTCGAAGCAACCCTCTAAGGAGAAATAGGTTCAAGAAACGAAGCTCAGGAGAGATAGCGGGGAGAAATATTCAAAGGGGGAGAAATTATCAAGGTTTAACGAGTTAACGGATAGAATTTCTTCAAGAGGAAACAGAGTCACCCCATACCGTCAGATCTGGAAAAGTTGCGAGGTGGTTATCTGTGAGATCCTTTGGAAATCCACAGAGCAACGGAGTCCATCTGTGACATCGATCTGAGAGAGAGAATATGTGGTGGAAATCTGTGGACTTCGGGTGAAATTGTTCGAAGAATTAGTGTGTGTTGAGGCGAGAACTCTCAAAGCCCGAAGCTCCGAAGCCCTGAAGAGTTGAAGTGGTGAGTCATGATGACGTCACCTTAAGGTGACATGGAACTCTCCTATACTTTCCACGTGCCCCCTCTTGGAATGTTGACAGTTGTACTATGTGGACCCGAAGGGTAAAGAAGTCCGAAAATTCCGAATTCGGGGGACTGGAAGGAAGCAGGCATAAAAAATTCGAAAGCTCAAAATTCGGACTAATGTGGCATGATGATGTCACTTGGATTGACGTGGACACATGGGTTGTGTGCCACATGTCAGTGGGTTTCGAACCCGTGGAAGATTGAAATTCCATATGGAATGTGACATGTGACATCCATCTGATTGGGCCACGTGTCAGCCGCTAGTATTTCGCCACATGGCACTCCGTATGAGCATGGTTAGTGGGACCCCGAGGTTACATAATGTAGTTAAAGGTCAATATACGATGGGCCCACATTGGCGTTGATCACGATACATCAAGATCGATGGTCAGGAGGCATTGCGGGGAAACAAATTGCATGGGAGTTAATTTTCCAGGGCGGTCCCTCAATCCAAACCACGGTTTCACCGAGGGGGTAGGTGTTGGCATGGGGACAATTGCGGAATGATCAATGGGTTACTCCAAAATCTTTGACCCATGTCGCCGCTATTGGAAAAGTATAAAGTTTGATGTGATTTTTCGGTATCTTTTAGTTCAAGCACAGAAACCGTGGGCCCCAGTGGACGTGTGGCGCCAGATAGTGAAGTCCGGAGACTTAGCACTCCGGAAGAAATGGATTGTGTTGGAATGGGAGGAAGAAACCCCGAAGCCTGGAGTTCCACAATAAATCCCAACTGTCGGTTGTTGAGAAGTCGTGGACCGTTGATCCACCCCTCTTCATGAGTTCGCCAATTTGGCACTCTGGGAGATTATTTTGATGTGTTTTGAAATCTTCCAAATCCCAGAGTACTGAAGCTCCTATCTGTTAGCGTCGGAAGTCACTCCTGGATTGCTTGCAGGAGCAGAGCCCGACGCCCATCAGTGTTTATGTCACGGTTTGATAAATGGGCGATCAAATGGGTAGAGACTCGAGGAGATATCACTCTAACTCTGGGACTGGATCTGGTACGTAAAGAAA
>SNQJ01S0136323.1:22431-38704 GCA_010110895.2 Picea sitchensis
TATTATCAATATTTATACATATATTTTCATAAAAGTTATAGAATATTTTTAAAATATTATTATCAATATTTATATAGACATTTTTATAAAAGTTTATGTTATATGAAATTGAGGTTCCATGTTATTAAAAAGTACATGACTTTACTAAAAGTAGTTTTTGCTATGATTATAAAGAATATGGGTTTTATTGCAAATACTATTTTAGGATTTTTGGCCTTTGAATAAGACTTAAAAATATTTCTGATTGATGGAGAAGTAAAATTGTAGCCCCTTACCAACCATCAAGTGGGTCATTTCACATGGCCCTCCAAGATAATCATTTCATGTGACCAGATTTTTCTTAAATAGCATTGATGAATGAACTCACATTAACACATAATTGGGAATAACAACTATCCTCATTCCAACTTAATAATTAAGTTATGATAAGTTTTACCACTTTATAAATGAAAAATAAAAATTACTAGACAGAACGAAAAATGTCAAGATAACTTATTTTAGGACTAAACACAAACTTTGTATTCCATGGAACATATCTCTAAATGTATAGCAAATCAGAATCTAAAATTTGGACCAACTGTAATATGACATGTTTCCTCAGTATCCACAAAATTTCATTGTCTGAAACCTCTCCGAAAAATAATTATAGAGAAAATCCCAAGATGACTCATTTACAATTGAATTCGGGATGAGTAAAAAACAATATCTTTCATAGGCTATATCTCTAAACATATAACGATGTATAATTTTACCAGATGTAATTTGGTATGTCTCCTACTTAATATCCAAATTTTGTTGTCTAAAGCATCCCATAAAAAAATTATAGAGAAAATGACAAGATGACTCACTTGAAGCAGCAAAACCCTAGGATCAAAGCTCTAATAGCAAATGTTGTGAACCAACACCTTGAAAATGATAAACAAAAATCAATGAATAACAATCCACTTCGAGGGGGAAACCAAATTTTATAATATATTCAATGTACAAGATGAGGTAAGATTATCATAAGACTAGGTCTCCTTGGTGTGTGTGTGTGTGTGTGTGTGTGTGTAACAAAGGGTGCAACTATAATGAAAGGGTACAATGAATGGTTCTAGCCTACATACAAATATAACACCGGAAATGTAATAATTCAATGTCTTGGTCTTAATAAGTGGTTCAATACTTAACATGAGGCTTTGTCTAGGGCTTAACACCATTACATTTTGATTCAAATATTTTTTTAATTATTTATTGAGTTTGATAAGAAATAACTAATTTAGATAACATACCTTCAAGGGAATTCTTATGACTTTCATCCACCTAGATATTTATAGGAGTTATTTAGTGAAATTGGCATAATGGAGGTAAGGAAGTTGAAAATGTAGTATGAAACAAATCATCATGAGGCTATGGAAATTCATCAAGTGTTTGTAGCCCTTATTTCCCTTTCCAATTGAAAAATCATGATGAATAAACATGCTCATGGGAATTCTAAAAAACATCTACTTGTTCAACAAGAGGTTGGACCCTAAGAATGTCTTCACCAGAAGGTTCTATAGTCAATGTATCTCCAACTTCATAACCTATATAATTAGCATAACCCGAAATTGATCTTTTTTCCTCATCCAAGTGATAGTTACATGGTTCTATATTCATTTAAGGTTGACTTCATGTCAGAATTAAAACAACCCCTAATGAGCACTCACACTTTTCTTGTTGAGTAGGGATAAGAGTTTTTTTTCATCCATTATTGTAGAAAATGAGGGAACCTCTATTAAATTCCTATGTTTTTCCAGACATAAATTGGTTATAGGAAGAACCATATCTAACCTTTCCTTTGATTCGCCATGTCTGACCTTACCTTATCTCTAATTTCTTGAATTGTCTCAAGATTATTCATTTTCCTTGTCGATATTCTTACTCACTTATGTAAGGTTCCCATTATCATAAGGATAAATGTTGATATCTTGTAAATAATTGATTCTTCAATCATGAACTAAATCAATAATTCTTTGTGCCAAAAGTATTTGCAACAATTCGTTGATCCTCTACATTTTTTAACAAGTTTATGGATATGAGTGATATTAAGATGTGTGATTTTTTTTTGTTTAATATAGGAATAACATTCATGCATTTGTATAGGACAAAAATGAACACACAATATAAAGAACATACTAAAAATATTTATTCCATATTGTGTGTGTGTTTTCTTGGCATAGAGAAATGTACACTCTGTCTTCATAACTATTTGAAGTTTGATATCGTACAAGAACTATTAGATGTTTTAGATATGTTATTGAAATAAGATTTTGGTATGGTAGAAATCCATAGTAGGATCAAAATTTTAACTATCCCAATGTGTACCAAACCTAATATGGAAATGACTAAATTAGTTCAAATAGTGGTGGGGAAGTCATTGATGATAAATATGGTGGTGTTGGGACCATTGTAGGAACACACTTTCTTGCTTTATATTCAGCTTTGAATGGTGTGAGGGAATTAATATTTTTTGGAACATGTGTTCTATCCATTTTGACTTTATATAGATGGGTCTTATTATTTAGAACTTGTTTCAAGGCTAAAAGACCCTTAACATTTAATTTTAGGGATGATAGGCATTGTCCATAGTTGTAAATCATCACAAAGGACCTATAAATGGAATCTTTAAATCAAAAGTGAGATACAAAAATTATTTTGGGGATTAATTGACCATGTATGAGTCTCAATGCTATATTTATGGTTTAGTGATTAAAAACCATGCGCTTAGGCTCAAATAATTGCTTCTATGGTTCATAGTACATGCATAGGGCTAGAACTTGAACAAAGGACATATAAAGGTCCAATTGTTGGCCTACAAGTTCAAGATGAGAACAATTTAGATGTTTGGAATAACATTCATGGGTCACATAGTTTAGTTCATTCTTAATTATTAAAATTAGGGACTTAGATAATAAGATCTAGTAGGTCTTGTGTCCCAATACATTGTTTATATACACAAATTAAGGACATAGGCCCTAATAGTTTATCCTACAATTCACAAGCCATACAAAGGGACCCAAACCTCCATAAGGTTCATCTAAATATGTAACATTATGCTTTCAATTATGATATGGTTACAATTTTTCCATTTTGTTTAGCAACAATGGCCCTTATGTTTTAGGCCATAGTTTAGGACCAAAACCTAGAGACATAGGCCCTAAGAGTTTCCTCTAGGGTATATGGTTCATGTACATGCCCCCAAAGTACCCGAAATGTATTGTAGAGGGAATTACTTCTCTATAAGTGGTACATACATGCACAATTTTGACAATTAGTGTAGAATGGATGGGTCTCATGGAATCATGGGATTTTCTAATGCCAAAACCGAAGACATAGACCTTGAATTTTTTTTTATATCTCATGGGGCATGCACGATATCGTAAACCACCATAAATTCCTCATAAAAGGATATGTATACACATGAGTGACATATATGGGAATAACTTTAGCAATTGGTCTTAGGAGTAGGATCCCAATACTTAGGGCCTAGTAGTTCCTACGAAAGATATTGGACCATGGAATGCGTCCCAAAGCACTATTATTGTTCCTAGGTGACTTGAAGACCATCGAGAAGTAATTTTTTATGGTTTGAAACATTTTTATTGTCCTTGGATTCTTATAAGCCTTGTTTAGGGCCTAAATATTGAGTTTCTTATGATGACCATGTTTAGGGACTCAAGCACCATACTTAGTGTTGCAAACATACAAATGGTACCAAAATTCTCACTAGAAGGCCAAGGATATCCTTAAGAGTTCATGTGTGTTGGTTCAATGCATTTATATATTGATGTGTAATCAACTGGTACCTAGAAACTCCATAGGATCAATTATTTCCTACTATGTATATATAATTAATTAACTAGATATTTTTAACCCTGTATATTTACATTCATTCATTTTGAAACACATAAATATATAGATATATTGTATGTTGTCTTATGTTATACTAACCTGATGATGTTCTAATTCCCTCTATGTAGATATCATTTGGACACCCCAAACAAAAATAAATTTATATTTTAATTTTTGATAAACCTCTCTGGACATCCCTATATTATGTAGACTAATGTCTTTTCTTAAGGCCTTGGAAATCATGGGAAACAATTCTAGTTGTGGTTTAACCCAACCCTAGATTTCCATAGTTATTATGTCCATTGGATGTAATACCACGATTAATGTTTTATTTTTATTTTTCGTTAGATGTATATTGTGTGCAATAAAACATAAATGGGTAACTACTATATTGTGCATTAGATGTACAAGGTATGTAGAGTAAAAAAAAATATTTACCCTCAAGTTCACTATTATGCACCAAACACCAAAATAACATAAAAATAGAAAGAGAAGTAAACCTAGAGCTTGAGAATGATTGAGAATCCACTTAAGGGTAAACCTCATTTTACAATATAAGAAATGAACAAGATGATATGCTCTTTAAAATTAGATATCCTTGGTATATATAGAAGATAAAGGGTACAATTACAATTAAATGGTCTAGCCGACCATTGAAGGGCCTAGCCAAGCAATGTGGAAAACACTGATATAACAATATAAATGTAATAACTCAATATCTAAGGATTAACATGGCCCCTCCCCTTCAAACAACTGTTTCCCTCAACACTTTATTAGCCGTGGATGTTTCTGCATGAAGCACTTGTCTTCCCACATCATTTCTTCTATTCGTAGGTTCTTCCACTTGATGAGGTATTTAGTAATTGATTGATTTAATATTTATTTGATCCATGTTTAAATTATTTTTTCTAGTTCTAGTGTTATTTTTTGTTCTTCATTAATCTATGAAGAATACAAATACATCTTCTCCTCACCTACTAGGGTACCTCTGCACTGTCAGGTCAAGCATTCCATCGATCTAACCCCCGACGCACTGCTACCCAATGGGACAGTCTATCCCCTCTCTCTGTTAGATGAGGAGATAAAGCGTCAGATCCAAGAACTTCTCCACAAGGGGCACATCCGACCCAACTCATCACCTTGTGGAACCCCAATTGTGCTTGTGCAGAATAAAGACAGGACCTTGCGACTCTGCATTGATTAATGAGCCCTAAATAAAATCACAGACAGGAACTGATAACCGATTCCCTGAATCGACAATCTCCTTGATCAACTCAAGGGGGAGAAATACTTCATTAAGATTGATCTGAAGCCTAGTTACCAGGAGGTCACAATAGAGCAGACATATGTATGGAAGACTATCTTCAAGTCAAAACAATGTCTTTTTTAATGTATGGTCATGCCATTTGGTTTGACAAATTCCCCATCAAATTTCATGAGGAGGATGGACGGTATCTTCTGTCCTTTCACCAATTATTTTGTAGTGGTGTATTTGGATGACATCTTGATCTACAACAGGACTTGGGAAGAACACTTGCAGCATATTCAACAGGTTTTGCACACTCTACGACAACAAAAGCTATATGCCAACTTAGAAAAAATCTCCTTCGGCACAGACATGGTCCGATACCTAGGATACATTGTTGATGAGCATGGTGTGGATGTGGATTGAGCCAAGATCTAGGTCATCTGCGACTAGATAGACCCAACCATGCTCACTGAGCTTTGGAGCTTCTTAGGCCTTGCCAATTTCTATAGCAGGTTTGTGTTGGGATTCTCCCATATTGCAAGGGCCCTAAGCCAAGTAACTAGGGGTGGAGGTAAGTAAAAATTTGTGTGGGGCCTGTCCCAACAATAAGAATTCGATGATATGAATCAACGCTTGTGCTCATCCCCATTGCTTTCATTACCTGACCTGCAACAACCCTTTGAGATTGAGACAGATGCTTCAGACTATTTTTTGGGCATAGTTCTCACTCAGCACGACCACCCCTTGGCCTATCATAGTGAGACACTATCAAATGTCATTCATAAGTACCCTACTTATGATAAAGAAATGTACTCCATTTTGCAAGCCTGCTGCTAGTGGAGGCATTACATTGTCGAGAAAAAGACAATCATCCACATTGATCATAAGTCACTGCATTTCATGCAGACACAAGGAAAATTCCAAAATGACTGCCATCAGAAGTGGTCCACATACTTGCAACAGTTCCAACTCAACATCATGTATAAGATAGAAAGTATCGATCATGTCATTGATAGCCTCAGGTGACCTCCAGTCGTGGCACTCACCACAGTGCTAGAATCTTACAACCATGATACCTTTAGATTTCCCCAACTCTATGATAAATATCCTGACTTCTCCACCACCTACCAGATGTTGGGCACAAACATAGTTGTCACTAATTTCCAACTTTAAGATGGGTTGTTGTGCCATTTAGGCCATCTCGAATTTACATCAAGCGAGCAAGAAAATATGATTTAAGAAGCCCAATATAGTTGGGTTCCAGGACACTTCAGCATATAAAAGACAGTGGAAGTATTGCAATGACATTTCTACTGGCTGAATCTTTGACAACATGTCAACAAGTATATCAAGTCCTACACTTACTGCATTATTGCCAAACCAACCACTAAGAAACAAGGCATATACACTCCTCTGCCTACTTCTGAAAGGCCTTGAGAATCCATCTCAATGGACTACATGTCGGGCCTTCCTTCCACCAATAAGGGAAATGATTGTTTTTTTTTTGTTGTTCATCACTTTTCCAAGATGGCGATGATGGTTGCGTGTAAGAAGAGAATCACAACAGACACCACTACCAAGCTCTTCTTTGAACAAGTGTGGGTACATTTTGGGATCCCACAAACCATTATCTCAGATTTGGACAGTCGGTTCCTCGACACATTATGGTCGAGCCTTTGGTCACTGTTAGACACCAGGCTCACCAAATCCACTACCTTCCACCCCCAGAAGTATGGCCAAACCGAGGTCATCAATCGGATGATCATGCATATCCCGTGCATGTACAATTCCAAGCATCCCCACAGATGGGATGAGAATATTCCCTATGTTCATCACAACTACAATAGATCCATACATAGCTCAATCAGCCACAGCCCCTTTCAGGTGGGGTTTGGATTTCAACCATTGGGTCCCATGGATGTTGCACTACCTCTTGCAGACACCCAAGCAGACTCGTCCCATGCTCCAACTGAAGTGTAAAAATGCACTCAGTTCATTGAGTGGATCCAACACATACACCATCAGGTTCATGATATTTTATAGAATTCCAATGCCAAGTATAAGCAGTGCCATGATCAACACTAGGTACCACACAAGTTTCAAGTAGGAGACAAAGTGTGGTTGCACTTGTAGAAAGAAATCCTTACAGGGCCCCATTAGAAGCTTTGTCCACTTTGTTGTGGACCTTACACCATCACCAAGGTTATGGGAGACGATGATTTTGATCTCAACAGTCCCCCCTTCCTTGTCTTGCACCCAGTGTTCAATGTGGATCTCCTTCGGCCATATTTTCCACCATTATTGGACACTTAAGAGATAGCAGAACAATTGACACCAATATATCTCAACCCTCACTTCATGTAACAATAATCCAATTATCATATTGTGGACACATAGTTCAGGGGAACTCGTCAGCAGAGGATCCAACTTTATCAGGTTGCCAAAGCAGGGAAGATCCTACACCAAGGAAAGTGGCTCACTGGGGCCAAATTCAATAGACATTTACTCATATGATGGGGTAAATCAATGAAATGGAGACCATTGCTTCCTAAGGGGGGATGATTGATCCAGATGGATACTAGTGGCCACCCACTATTCCAACTAGCTTATCTTGGCAGTTTATCAGTTTGGTAGTTTTTACCTAGTTTTTGGGTCCTAAACTTCTGGGGCCGCCGTTTTGAGGCCCTAAAAAATGTTTTTAGGGATTTCTATAGTCAAACTATAGAAAAAGTCAAATTTTGATGGCATAAATTGTAGTCCTTAGTTAGAAATTTCCAATAGGCTAACATGCACCTAAAATGGAGATCGTATGAAAAAGTTACGACCCCAAGAAGTTGTTGTACTAACTTACCCCAATGGGGCCCACATGAATTTTGGCACTTCATCTCATAGGGTTAATTTTTTGGATGTCTAGGGTTTTGGAATTCATTTTTATTGTAAAAAAAAATTTAGATCCTCATTGTAATCATCTTCTTGTGAATGAGCGCAGCCATCACATCTCTTCTTAGAGATAAGTTGCCACCATACTAGAAATCTTGTTTTTGGTTTGCATTTTACAATTTCAACATATTTATTTATTGAATAGAAGCTAATTTTACGGTATTTCTGTTATTGTTCCTTGTGTCTCTGTGTTAATAATAATAATAATAATATGTGTTCATTTTGTTCTGCTCATAAAATCTAGATCATTAGTGGCCAAAAATGTTTGGAGATCATTGTCAATAAATGGCTTGTGGTGTTGGGTGGTTGAACATAAATACATTTCCCCAGATACACTGAAATATTGGATAATAAGGCCTAATAAACAAAGGCCAAATATCTCAGTGATTTGGAAGGCTTTCCTAAAATCCTTTTTGCTCATATGGGAAGGCCTAGCTTGGAGGATTGAAGACAGATCTAGGGTGCATTTAGGAATAGATCCTTGGACAGGATGTGACCAAAAATATACTCTTCCACTCCCTTTGGTCCACTTTCCATGAGATCACAACAATCACACCCTAAGTCAAATTTATGATAAAAAAAACTTCGATGTGGAAGCAAGGATGGATGTTATCAACTCATTTGGAACTTGGGGACAAGTGGGGAGATGCATGGAATCATTATGTGTCCATATTGCATATGTCAAATGTTCATATTAGGCATACAGAGGATGAGTTGGTTTGGGTTTTATTAGCATCCATATTTTACACTCCAAAACAGGGATACATCCACCTGAATTATGAAATTTCCTAAAGGGAGGAATTTTGGTGGTGGAAAAGGATTTGGAAGTTAAAATGTCTAGCAAAGTCTTGGGTTTCTATGTGGCTTTTATTCGAAAATAAATCACTCACATGGGACAATATAAAAAAAAGGAATAAGGCAGGGCTAGGCTGTTGTGCCTTATGTAAAGAATCCAAGGAATCAAATAGACGTCTAACATTGAATTGTTCTTTCTCTGTAGGGTTCTGGAGGGAAATTGAAAATATGACAGGTCGGGCTTTGATTTATCAAGGAAGTAGCATACATGAGAGCCTTCAAATGTGGCTATCAAATCTGAACCATAAACCATATAAATAATTACTAGCTAGTGGCATGGGCGATATGGATTGTTTGTAATCGATGTATCTTTCAGGATAGGGAAAATCCACCCTCGGTGATTGCGGCTCAATGTCTAAGCATATTAACCTTCTACCCATTGGAGAAGGGCACACCGGAGATCAAGAATCCTATCCTAGAGCCCATAGACAAGACACATCCCTGTGAAATTTGGACGGGGCCTCACAAGGAAACTTGATGCATTGTGGAGGTGGTGCGACTCTATATTTAAATGATACATAGATATTTAATCTCAAGATTGGTCTTGGCTATGGCACAAAAAACTATGCAGAATTATCCTCACTAAAACTTCTCATTTTGTTCATGGTGGAAAAAGAAGTCACATATCTACAAGTTTTTGGTGAATCCTTAAATGTGATTAACTCGATGAATACATATTAGAGATGTCTGGACATTCATTTACTCCCTCTGTTGGAAGAGATTCAAGATTTGGTGAATTTATTTTACACATTTGAGCTTACAAATGTTTACATGGAGCATAACAAAGAGGTTGACCAACTATCAAAGGAAGGAATCATGATGGATTATGGTTCTTGGTTCATTGTGGAAGAATTAAATGTGCAACACTATTGATATTTTCATCCTCCTTTTCACGATGGAGTTGGTCATTGAAGAAAGAACCTTTTTTAACAGGTATTTATGTGCAACAACAGGATTTCATGCATCAATGGCTCTGTAATCAGGTATTTAGCTTTACAAAGTAATAAAAATACCTTTTAAAAAAAATAAAAATTGAAACAATCATATATATATATANCTACTTGTTTGTACTCTACATATATATAATTTTTTTTATATTAATTACATAATTTAGATACTCAAATTTGTACCTACAAAAACATATACATTATACTCAATTTTAATAATATTACTTATTTTAATAAAATCAATTTTATAAACTTTTTAATATAAATTATTATCAAATATTTATATAAACATCTTCATAAAAAAAAATTATGTACATGTTATAATGCTTATCATAAAAAACCACTACATAATTATGTAGATTCATTTTAAACATTTTTAACGTGGTAAATTACCTAATGAATTTATACAAAACAAGAATGGTTCCAAAGAAACTTAGTCCTTGTGTATTGTAGGATGACACCTCATGGCACAATACACAGGATGACACCTCATGGCACCAAGCTCACCATTTCACTTTTGTTTTCATATACTTTTTTACTACCAAATCCAAGATCTATAGCAAATTTACATTATTTTTAGTGGAGACACTTTCGAGACATGTATAAATCAAAATATTTTAGTTCAGATTGTCGAATGAAATTTTAACAGTTTAATATGCAATTTACTTCAAATATATAGAATGTGCTTCATCTTTAGTGTATTTATTGTAAAGCTTGTTGTGCCAAACATTGAAGAGTTTGTGTATTATTAAAAAAAATCATCAAAGGCGTACACCTATTGATAATGGACAGATTTAATAAGGGTTTAGTGCTTAATAAGTTTTCTTTGCACAAGATTAAATATGGCTGGAATATTCTCAGTAGTCAAATAAAATAAATGGCTGTGATTTCAATCATTAACTTCCTAGCCATTATAAAGACATCCTTTTATGTGTTTACTTTTTTACATTTACCTAATCATATTTAAAAATTACTATGATAGCTAACTGATTGCCAAGTAAGTGATTAACAAAAATTAAAATATTAACACCAGATAAATGAAACACAACCATTTATTTGTTAATCAATAATAATGTTGCATCACCCCGAACTCGTGAGAAATAAGTTTCGTCATTAAATCCTATCTCTCGATCCCCCTTTCTTGATTTCAAGCTCTTGGATTGAATGAACACTCGAATCGGGCTTGACTTGGTCACTTTCTTCATCAAAATTTTGTCCTTCTTTCAGTTATGGGGGGTCTGGATGGAGACTTTGAATTCATAGTTGAATCAATGCCCCTTTCTCTTCATTGCTTGCTATGGAAGAAAGTATTTATTTAAATTAAATATTGTTTTGGGAATGATTAAATGACTATAATCCCATGTTTCCATGCCAGCAATAATTTGACCTACCACTTTTTCCACCATGTTTTCCTCATAAATGTGAACGTTGTTGCATGCTTAACAAATGTGAATTGATAATGTAACGTGTAGCAGATCAATGGCATGGAGACCATGATTCTGATATACAACATTTCATTTGGTTATGTTTCAAGAATTGGATATCGAGGCCGAGTTGTGTATTATCAACGTGCAGTAGATCAATAGCATGTAAACCATGTTTATGTTATCCAGCATTGCTTTTGGATATGTTTCAAGAACTAGAGGTCGAGGTCGAGATGCAGACTAGCTGGAAGGGAGCATTGCTCCTTTGTCACGGGCTATCTATTGCACTTCTATAATAGGCGTATCTGTGAAGGATGAGTGCTTACCATCATTCATGGCTGAGTACATATCAAGATGGCATCGAGTGCTAGCGATCACATAGTTCCAGATTGATAGTGGGCCTGGGCTTGGAGTACAATTATTTTTTCTTCTACCTTTTGAAATTGGTTTTTATTAGTTAGGATTTTGGGCGTACACGATTTTTTTGTTCGTGTCTTCGTTTTGACTGTGTGTTGTCTTGTCGCCAGGGTTTTGTGAATAAGGAGGCAAGGGGTGACCAACTTCTAGATAATTCCAACCACAAGGAAAAGGTATTCCTCAAGGCCTTTTATATAAACCTTTTCGTAAAAGTTTATGCTACAATATTTATCATAGAAGCAACACTATACATAACCATATTATTAAAGTACACTTTAACTCAAAACATTAGATATTAAAATACTTAAAATGGTAAATTGTTGAATGAAATTATGTCATGATTAAGTAAATCTTTTTAAATATTATTATCAATATTTATACAGATATTTTCATTAAAGTTATATAATATTTTTAAAATATTATTATTAATATTTATATAGACATTTTTATAAAAGTTTATGTTATATGAAATTGAGGTTTCATGTTATTAAAAATTAAAAAGTACATGACTTTACTTTATTAAAAAAGTAGTTTTTACTATGATTATAAAGAACATGGGTTTTCTTGCAAATAATATTTTAGGTCTTTTGGCTTTTGGATAAAACTTAAAACTACTTTTCATTGATGAAAAAGTAAAATTGTAGCCCCTTACCAATCATCAAGTGGGTCATTTTACATGACCCTCCAAGAGAATCATTTCATATGACCATATTTTTCTTAAATAGCATTGATGAATGAACTGGCATTAACACCTAATTGGGAATAACAACTATCCTCATTCCAACTTAACAATTAAGTTATGATAAGTTTTACCACTTTATAAATGAAAAATAAAAATTACTCCAAGTGGATTATCCAAATGGGTTATCATTCTCGTGTTATCATTTCTTGGTGATTACTTTTTCATAAAATATTTAAAACATATAACTTAAATGGCTCCTTTTATCATTCTCCTAGTCATTACTTTTTCATAAAATATTAAAAACATATAATTTAAATTGGAAAAAGTTTTTTAATTATTTAACACTATCCTCATTAAAATATATAACACTATTATCATTCAAACTTAATAATTAAGTTATGATAAATTTTACCACTTTATAAATGAAAAATAAAAATTACTCCAAATGGGTTATCCTTCTCCTGTTATCATTTTATGGTCGTAACTTTTTCATAAAATATTTAAAATATTAACTTAAATGGCTCATGTTATCATTCTCCTGGTCGTTATTTTTTCATAAAATATTAAAAACATATAACTTAAATTATTTTATTAGGCCAAAAGGCTTATACTTATTGGGAATGGACATAATCTAAAAACCTAATCTGATGGCTAGCAATTGAAGATGTTGACATATTTTTAGTCGTCCTCCCAAATTAATGAATGTGATTTATTGTTCATAACTTCCTTGCATTTATGAATGCATCTGTTAACCTGTTTACTTTTTCACATTTACCTAATCATATTAAGAAATTACTATAATTCCATATGATTGACACGTTTATTTTCAATTTTGAATAATTAATAATGGATTGGAGTGTAAATGGCCTAATGCCACGTTTAGAAGGGATTGGAGTGTGAACTGCTTAATTCCAAGTTTTGTGTGTGAATTATGGAGTGTTAGGAGGGTGAACCGCTTGATGCCATTTAATTTAAAGTTATTTAATATAAAAAGACCATTTAATTTAAAGTTATTTAATATAAAAGGACATAAAAGAAATAAATAATTATGAGAGAAGGCCTGGTTAATAAATTGGGACCATCACATTCTCCAAGCAATCATATCTCATTGTAATTTCATATCTAACTATCACTACCACAAATAATTGTATTTTTTTTAGCTCAAATAATACAATCTAATTTGTTCTAGCACTGTAAATATCTAACTAGCACATGCACAAATACTTACATATATAACTAGCAGCATAATTGTGGTTAAAGATGAACTCTAATTCTGACTTACCAAATACCAATGATAATGCACCAAATGTACAAAAAGATCCAGTTTAAGGTCGGGCACCCAAATAAGATAATCTCAAAAAGGGTATTAAATTCTCGATGCACGATAAACCCTAAATAGGGTTTGTAAATGAAATACGCTATCGGCGTTCATCAACCACATTTATGTGGTTGTGCTAGTCATATACGTCGTCCTTGTATTGTTTCACCCATTTCTTCATGATCTCTACCTCTTCCGACCGCTATTCTCTGAGTGAATCTGGATCTTCTTTAGATGAGAAGTGCAGGTCTTGGAAATGACTTCCTATAGTACATGAAAATATGATCATCGGAGTCCAATATAGTTCATCATTTATCCAACTATAAAATTAAAAATTTATATGAAGATTTACCCTTGTTTGTTACCAGGGTTATAACGTTTTCGGATATGCTCTCGATCACACTGCATAATTCCACNAGAGAGAGAGAGAGAGGTGTCTTACCCTCCACTGCTATATGGATCTTGCAATCCGTTGGAGAATATTAAATTGCTTCCAAAATGTTTTAGCACCCTTCTTATATTCTGGGTAAGAACAAAACAAATCATGAATAATTACAATATAACCATTAACAACTTCAAACCAAACTGAGCATTTAAAAATAATAACAATTTAAAAATCCTAGTGTAAGATAGATCGTTCGATTACGAGCTGAATGTGATAGAGAACTTACATGGCCACCAAATTCTGTTGTGATCCAATTGGGCCTCAGTAGAACTCCATATTTTCTCTTGCAGTCCTCTTCAAAGCATTTCATATCGAATAAATCTAAGGAAAACATTGTTGTATTCGGCATCGAGTTCATTGGCATCACCATTTCAGTGCAACTCTGCACACATACTATCAATATTATCAATAGCAATGACTTCAAGTTGATTGATTAAAGATTGTTGCAGGATTGTTTGATTACTTTAGCTTGCTTGAAATAAGTTGGTCTTAATTTGAAAAAATAAATACTTAACCTGCCAATTCCACCCGTCATTGGAATCTTTTTGAAGATCAAGACAAGTATTATTGGTGTTGGATGTAACTTCAATGTCGTAGTTGTAGTTAAAGGTTGTTGCAACAGATATGCGAGTGAGTATGTATGTGCCTTTGGGAAAGCTATCGATGGCCTTGCCTATCGATGATTGATGTGTTCATACCTTTGATGCCAGAGAATCTTTGTAGAGTCTAGTTGTCTATGGTTTGCATGTAACTGACTCAGTAGAGTCTTTTCCTATATAATGATGTAATGAGTCTTCATTGAATAATAGAGAAGTGAGTGTAGCCTCATCGTGTGTTGTTTTCTCATATTTTATCTTGGTATCAGAGCCACAGGGTGAGGTGCGGAAATTAATAGAGGTTTGCAAGTCCCTCCTCTAGAAGGGTGCGGCGACACACTACTTGGAAATATTTAAGCATTCTAGCAACCAGAGTGCTCGAGAGGTGCAGATTTCCTGCATTCTAAAAACTGTGTGAGGTGCGGAAACCCTAGTGTTTATGCATGCGTAAATTTTGAAGGAAAAATTGTGAAGGTTATATGCATGAGAAAATTGTGAAGTTTGCATGCATGAGAAAATCTTGAAGGTCACGTGGATCGAAGTGATTTGGTGAAGTTTCTTTGTGAAAAACGTTAAGTGGATAGCGTGAGGAATGTTATTGAGCCGCGTGGGGTGATAAGGAGAAGTCGCGATTACTCTTTCTTTGAGAGACGCCGCGTGCGGTGAGCAAGATCTCTTTTGAGAAACCGTGAAGCATGAGTTTGAAAAGGTGGAGTTTTGCATGCGTGAAGATTATTAAGTGGATACGTTTTTATTAAGTGGATATTTTTTTATTAAAGGGTGAGGTGAAAAGGGAGTTATTCACTTTTTTATTAAAGTGGATATGTGTATTTAAATTGGATGCACGTGAAATTTATATTATTTTTTTTAATATATAAAGTGGTGTTAAGTTTTTTCTTTAAAAAGTGGATATTTTGGATATTAAGGTGCATGCATGGTTTAAAGGTTGATATATGCATGAGAGGTGGTGTTATGATTTAAAGGTGGATGCATGCATGATTTAAGATGAGAACATAGGTAGAGTTGGATCAGTGGATTCGAAGACAGAGAAACAGACTACTCAACACAAGAGAAAACTCGACGGAAAGTTGCATATGTCTGGTGTTTCACTTGTAGAGGATATCTTGCAGCGATGGCGAATCTGCTGGAAGAGACCTACTTCAACGAAGCCAACAAATTAGATGGCTCAAATTTCATTAACTGGAAATTCAAGATGCAGACGCTCATGGAAGGCTATGGTGTCTGGAACATTGTGAAGGGAACTAAAGTGAAACCTGATGCGGCTGTAGGTGCGACAACAACACAGATCTAAGATTGGGAGAAGCGTGAAAACAAGGCAAAGTTATTGTTATGCATGTCAGTTAAAGATAGCATAATTCCACATATTAGAGACGCTACAACTTCTACTGCAACGTGGACAACGCTTAAAGCATTGTATGAAACTAGCAACACAAATTGCATTTTGTTCCTGAAAACTAAATTGCTAGGCATTAAGATGGATGGAAATGAATCTGTTAGTTCATTTTT
>SNQJ01S0136327.1:23900-36818 GCA_010110895.2 Picea sitchensis
TGTTTGGTGGCCATGACCTGATCTTACTTGACATGGATCTTTGCATGTCGGCATTTATGCTCTGAGTCATTTGTATTCTGAGTATGGGAATGCCTACCTTAGTGATGATATATTATTGTACTGTATTTACTTGTTTGTTGGCAGGTTTTTGATCGACTGTTCCTTGTTCCCTACACACACTCAACAAAGTAATTTAGTTATCACTCTATTCTAACTTCATACTTTGGGGGGGTCTTTGTTACACATTATTTTCATCATTCCTATGACCATTAATGATGTAAACCTATATGTTGCCTTCAGATGGGTCAGTAGCTAGAGTTCCTGAAGAAAGAAGGGAGAAGAACTTTTCCTGAGAAAAGAAGTTGCATTTCCCTTTGTAAAAACCCTATTAAAGAGGATTTTCGCATGTTTCACTATAGCTAGGGTGAGAAAATGCCTAGTTTTCATAGGCTGCACCATATCTAGGTCGCAGAGTTTTCGCAGGCTGCACTATAGCTAGGGTGCGAAAATGCTCGTATGTGGGAAAAACGAGCATCTTCTCGATGCTTCTAGAAGGAGAAACTTCCATGGTGAGGTGGCATCTGAATGGTTTGTATCTTACTTGCTTTCATGATTTAGTGGGATCATCCTAACCTCCTCACCTTATACTCTTCAAATTATAAAAGGAGAGGAGCTCTCATGGAGAAAGTTAGCTTTTGAGATTTGGAGCTTGGATTGGATTGAGATTTGGAGATTATTAGCTTGGCTAGATGAGCCACTTTGTCAAGATAGATTGTGAATACTATCAGATCTATACTCTCAAAATTCTTGGAGTGGAAGTGTGTGGGGAATGAAGGATAGTTGGAAGGGACCTTATGACATCAAGGCCATGGTTGTAATCTCTCTTTCACATTTAATATGATACAGTAATATGATTCTTTCCTATAAATCTTGTTGTGTTTTATTGTATGATTCCTTAATCACATACATAGGTTTATATTGAGTTTATGCTATTTCTATCACCTTGGTTGGTTGCGTTCTTTTGTAGGTTCATCATTGTATGAGTGTTGGAATAGAGCTAGGATGGAAATGGTGAGAGGAAGCAGCATTTAAATGGTATGTCACTCATCCCTCTTTAGTTATTAAATTCAATATATAAAAATTAAGGAAAGCGTCATGTTCTGGTGTGTTTTGTTCTAGATCTAGGTGGATCTAGGGAGATCAGTTAGTGTCTGCAACTACCGATTTATCCAATAAAAATACCCGCCCTGGTAAATGGTCATCCCACCCCTTTCTTTAAGGCCCCCTAAGGATTGCATCAATGTTTTCCTCTCTCTCCAATCCTATACATTCTGGTGGCAGATTCCCCGAGCCAAAAGTTGAACTCGACATGAAAATCCAAAAACATCCTAGGAATCTATATCATAAGAATAATCAATAGATTAAACCACTCGTAATTTGTTGATGATACATTTCTCATTGGGGGAGCCTCCACGGTCCTGGCCGATTGCTTCAAATCCATTGTGGACCTCTTCACCAAATCCTCGAGAGGCCTTATCAATAGTGAAAAAAGTCAATTGTGTACTTGGAACACAAGACCCCGACTCTTTGTAGCAATAGCTAGGGTTCTAGGCTTCTCTCTGGACATGAATTGACATTCATTCAAATACTTAGGAATATCAATTCGTATCCAATATCTCTCCCCCCAGTTGTGGAAACCCATTTTGGAAAAAAATCAAAATGAAATTTTCTCAAAGGGGCACCTAATGGTTAAACCCGGTGGGTGGGTTGGTCATGATCAATTCTTTCCTCTCAACCCTCCCCATTTTTCAGTTCTATTCTCTCTTATATCTAGCTAGTGCAAGCTTGAATTCACCTAGGAACTCATAAGCTTTCTTTGGGAGGGGGGGAAATCCAATACTAAAATATTTCACCTGGTCAACTAGAATATTGAGTGGGTCCCCAAGCCTCATGGGGGGTTGGGATTCAAGGACCATGTTCGCATGTAAATAACTATAAGTTAAAATCCCATGGAATCTTGGTAAAAGGGATCGATGGAAAAAAAATCTCCTCTCCAAATACTTGTCAGGAAATAGGAAAACGTTCCTTGAAAACATCTCGGAGGTTCAGAGCGACTCTCAAATTTGGAGACTCCTCAAAGTATCCCTTCCTATACTCCAAATATAGCTCACATGGGTTCTGGGAAATGAGAAAAACATCAACATCTAGAAGGAAAACATCATGGGTAATCCCCCTCTTATTGAAGACCAACTTCTCCATAAGTTCAAGGAGTTGCTAGACAGTCTGGGGAAATCTACCCCATATGAAATATCTTCTTGGTCCAGACCTTTAGGGCATTGGATAGGCTGGGAATTAAGAGATTTTTGTGTTCTTTTGTGCCCCTAGGAATGAGAACATAAAATTCTTGAGAGGCTAGGGTAACCATGGTTATATAATGAAAAAAAAATCTGAGCTTCAACTCTCCCAACTCATGCTTCCTCCAAAGTCTGGCATTTCGAACCAAATATGACATCTTGACGACCTCCCCAAAATCAACATTTTCTCTTGGACTCTTATGCATGGGAAAAATTCTAACTTGGAAAAACTTGAAATATAGGGGCATGTAAGGCCCCTCCAAGTGCGTTCTTTGTTGCTCCTCTTCTGAATATTCTCTCCATCTCTTCTTTGAATGTGAATTCTCTAGGTTTTTTTGGCACTTAGTCCTCCAAGGAATGTGGCATAGAATCCACTGGCCGAACTCAATAGAACACTTGTTGGGGAGATATTATTCTACTTATTTCGGCTCCTTTCTTAACAATCCCATCCTCACGCGGGCTTGGCTATCTCTCCCCAAATTTGTTTGCTAGAAAATTTGACTAGCCAGAAACCATGGTCTCTTTAAGGATTCCAAATGTTACCCCAATCTTGTGGCATCCAAAGCCTTGGATTTTATTTTGGAATGCCTTAGATGTTAGGGAATATCCTCTCTCATATCCTAACATTTGGACCACCAGGAGTCCCTTTGGTTACAACAAATCTCCTTCCAGGTGTCCCCTCGCCACCAACCTCACCCTAGAACATCCTAACGACTTCATCTTTCTCCCTCATAATTTTCCTCATGGAAACAATCCCGACTCCATCACACTCTTTCCTTTGAATGTGCCTCAAAACGCAACCCCAGGGTAAAAGGAGTGCAAGGGGTTTCTTTTGGCCTTGGAGGGCTTGTAGAATCGACCTAATCTTGGAATATCGGCCAGGCCACCAAGAAACAAGCCGAGGCATATGCCCTACTCCAAGGCCTCACTCTTTCCAAAGCTCACCATATACATTCACTCAATATCCTAGGGGACTCAAAAAATACTATTAGGTATCTTCACCTTGACACTAGGCCCCACAAATCTCGATGGGAAGAAATTCTCTCTAGAATCCAACACATCCTCTTGGATTTCAATGTGTCTGAACCTTGGCACATTCTAAGGCATAATAAGTCTCCTACCAACCACCAAGCAAATGTTGGAATAACAAGAAAATGGGTGGATTTAATTATTAACGAGACCCTATATTTTTTCCCCATTCTCTAATGCATCTCCACCTCTCAATGTATCACACTAGAGAAACACATTCAAAACGAAATTTGAAGATATTCAGGCCAACATTTCCTAGCTCCAGATATCCCCCTTGGTTTCAGATGGTCCAGTAGCGCCTCCCTGGTACAATGTTGACACCAATATCTCGACATAGAATCTTCCATCTCCATCTAACGAGGCACCCTCGGGTATATAGGAAAAGTCTCTATTGGATGATTATGGAATGCATTGTTGATTATGGTTAAGTTTGGGGGTCTTATTTAGAATTTTCACTGTAAATTTCATTGTTATCTACTCATACCACAAAATGTTGTATGGGATAAATTCAAAAAAGTTCTCTAGACTCACAATGATCTTTGTAGGTCGAATTTTGTGAAAACATCTACTACTATAACTTTGTTGCAACTCATTTGTAGTCTTTTACTTAATACAATCTCCCAGTTTTCGTTTAAAAAAATTCGAAAAAACATACTAATACCTCTCAAATATACATGTATCGTAACAAAAAAACAATATACAAATACAACAACCTTGATTGCCACCAAATATAGAGCTACATATATCTCTAGTGCTAGGGACAACAATACTACCATGCATAGAAGGGATGACACCCTTAGTAGAACCACCGACCCAATTATCAATAATAAAAGTGTGAACATCATGGCTAAGGCCCTCAGTAGGACACTAAGCTCTAGTATCGACAACTTAAATTTGATCATCATGGCCATGACCCTCAAAAGAACCATCGACCCTAGTATCAACAACATAAATATGAACATCGTGGAAACGACCCTTAATAGAATCACCAACTCCATTATCAATAGTAGAAATGTGAACATCGAGGTCAAAAAATAGTGTCGTTTGTAGCATCATGATGAGCACCAACATGACCGTTATGAGAATTCTTTATAGGATACTCTACAACATAAATATTAGCACCAACAATAACATTTGTATTTTCAATATGGCATGTTTCCTGCATCACTCACAAGGGGTGACTCTCAATGCTCTAGGGACTTCAAGTACATGATAGAATAGTTGTGTCAATTCTCGGGGACGATGCTTGAGGAAACACTAATGCTTAAGGTTCTGGATGACATCTCTAAGTGTCATTGGTTTGACACCAAAGATATACGACAAATCATGAAGGTCATCCATAGCTTGGAATTTGTATCGTTCCCTTGAACCCAATTGATAACACTCAAGATTATGTAGGTGTGCTAGTGAAACATCATCAACATCGATCATGTGAACATCCTCATGCCACAAAGACACAATATTCCCAAGAAATCCTACAATTGTAGGAAGTGAACAATCAATTGGACAATTTACACATAATCTTAGGATTACTATCATGCATATTAAAAACCATAAAAATAAATTTATCTTGAATAAAATTAACATGAGCATATTACCCTCTCATCTAATAGCTCATCTGGGGTAAATGGTAGTTTCTCCATCATTTGCCACTCCATCCCCATATAGGAGTACTACACAAAGTTGATGACATGATAATACTCACTAGATAACATCTGGAGAAACATAGAGCCCACTACCTAACACAATACGACCCCAACCTCTTTGTTTTGCAAATCCATATGCCATCTATGTATATGTGTAGTGGTCAATGGATATTTGTGGAAGTGGTTGAATGTAAGCCAAGTTTCCATAAATTCTAGAAAAATAAAGCAAAAAAGTTCAAATGCATATGGGAAGAGATGTGATTCGGATTATTTTCGGCATGAAATGAGAGCAGAGATATAATAAATAAATTTACAGAGATATATCAGATATCCAATAATATAACAGATATATATCAAAGCTATAACCATAAACACATAGATACAATAATACACAATTTCTATTAATGAGCGAAATGTACAAAGCTGTAGAAATACAGAGCGAAAGACTCGCTAGAATGGTGGCAACTTATCTCTGAGAAGAGATTTGACGACTACACTCATTCACAAGAAGATGATTGTTACAATGAGGCTCCAAATGCATTTTTAACATAAATAAAATCCAAAACTGTAACCCCAGAAGATGAAAATCCAACAGTTTTGTGGACCTCGTTTTGGGTAGTTTGGTGTATCAACTTCCCGAGGGCGTAACTTTGGCATACGATCCCCGTTTAGGGCACACGATAGCTCGTTTGAAAGATATCAATGAGGAGATTCATTTTGGGGGCCTAATCAAAGCCTTCAACTAATATTGAGGTTCCCAATCACAAAAAATCATTGTTTAGGCCTTCAAAATGCCCCTGCAAGTTTAGGAACTGAAAAACTGCTAAAAATAGTAAATTGCCAACAAACTGTTTTGAGCCAATTGGAATAGGTGGTTGGCCATCGATATCCACTAGGATGAAAATGCCTCCCCCCTAGGCCCAAATTAGAAATCTCAATCTAAAGGATGTCAAATTTTCCTTGTACAAATACCAGACCACATGTACAATATCCTATTCTTAGTGATCATGTTCACATAATCCAAAAAAAGGCAACCAATGAATTTCATTGATGTTGTGTGACATCACAATATGGATATGGAAGAAAAACCTCACATCCTTGTAGTTAAAAAAGGTAATACATACTTGTACCTTGATAACTTGGAAGTCTCTAGTTGTAGTTGTTGCGGGGTTGACATAATTAGTAACGTAATATAGTTAAGTCTACGCAAGAACTCCATGTGACATTGGGGGAGAAAAGGATTTGGGGGCATAATCCCTCCTCCTAGATAATTGGGTTATGAAATGCACATCCTCCTTAGTGAGGTTGTACGACATGTCTGGCCCAACCTTAAATTCCCATCATCCCAAATATTAACGATGGATTAACTATATCAAAAAATCATTGTTCCCCTCAAGGGATGTAGCCTCATTGTAAAACTTGAGGAGGTTAGAATTGATCAAGAGATAGAATGTGATGTGAATTGAAACCACTCAAGCATAGTTTTACATTGAAGTGCAAATAAAAATTTCTAATTGCTTTTGTATTAAGCCAAACCCAAGATTATATAGCTTTTACATCAATAAAAGTAACTCGACAAGCTTGGAGATAAATACTCAACAAGCTTCTAATAAGTAGTAACTAAATATAATAATATATCTAGTTGGACACAAATCTCAACTAGCTAGGAGAATAGGAAACCAAGTGACATCCTATGACTATTTTTTCCTACATTGATGTTCACACAAAATAAATAATATGAACATATTATGAATCCCTATCATGAGATGATGAAAGATGCTAAAACATTATGAATCCCTATTATTCCTACCAACAATAAGAACATTGGCCTCCAATGTTTTCAAGAGAGAGGGAAAATGTTGTTGTAGTTGATGTTGAATGAGCATGATGTGGATGATGACCTTGCTTAGCAACAATATAGGAAGTCCATTCCATCCATTTCCATCCATTCCATCCTCCTCCATTCCATTTCTCCATCCATTTGTCCATCCTCCGTCCGTCCGGTTCATCCATCCCGTCCATCCATCCGTCCATCCTCCTTCCATCCCATCGTCCATCCATCCATCCTCCTCCTTCCTCCATTCCTCCATCCATTCCTCCAGGTCCGTCCTTCCTTCCATCCGTCCATCCATTCCGTCCGTCCTCCATCCGGGCTCCATGTCCTTCCTCGTCCTTTCCTTCCGATCTCCGTCCATCCATCCATCCATCCATCCATCCATCCGTCCATTCCATTTCCGTCCGGCGTCCTCCATCCATTCCTCCGTCTCCATCCGTCCATTCATTCCATTCCTTTCCATCCATTCCATCCATCCAGATCCATTCCTTTCCGTCCTCGATCCATCCGTCCTCCATTCCATTTCCTTCCTTCCTCCTCCATTCCTCCGTCCATCCATCCATCCATCCATCCATTCCATTCCATCCCTCCATCATCCATCCTTCCTTTCCATCCACGTTCCATCCTTCCTTCATCCATCCGTCCATCCTCCATTCCATCCTTCCTTCCATCCTCCATCCATCCGTCCATTCCGGCCATCCTCCATCCATCCACTCCTCATCCACCCGACCATCATCCTCGTCCATCTTTATATAAAGGTACCTCTGGTAGAAATTTAAACTCTTGATTCTTCATTTTGGAATTTTACTCTATGGAATATAGGGGTTGTGACTAGTCTTGAAGCTAGTCAATAGAAAGGTGTTATGGGTAAAATGTCATGCTTTTTCACTACGAGAATCCAAATGAAGTGGGACCACTTCCATTGGAAATAGTCTGTTGTGGATTTCTTGTGTGCAATTTTTAGGAATCAGATGTTAAATATTTGTGAGGGCATGTTGTACGTTGGGTCTTCGAACATGCAGTGAATAAAGTCTACCATTCTTTCTATAACCTCTTTTTGGGGAGGATTCAAAGGGTGAAAATTGGAGAAGTTTTGAAGAATACATTGAGTAATAATATCCTAGGGATCAAAGTACTCCAAGAATTGAAAATTTTCAAAAATTGAAGAAGTCTCAAAACGCATTATCAGGTTCTATGTTATAATTGGTTGATGGTGATGATATAATGTGAAGTTTTATTATCTCTCATATATTCTTGGGTGGAAGGAAGAGACAGGATGGATAGTTCAACTCTCTCTTGATATTGGAGGATTATCTTCCTCTTGGAGGTTTAACCCTCCTCTACATTTTGGAAGCTGTAGCCACCTTTGAATTCATTACTTCCCTTGAACAATAAACTGATTATTTCTCATATATTGTGCATGGTGTATTATGGTGTATTAGTGTAACTCTTATACTATTGTTCATTGCTCATTGGATATAATTTGAATGGTTTTAAGTATAAGTTAGAAAAAAGGTTTTAAATTGTACTTGATACTAATTCACCCCTCTATATCAACAACACCCTCTGGTTAAGAATTGTAAAAATAAATGCTACCCACTTAAAGAGCCAAATGAGACAAACAATTGCAAAAATTAATTGTAGAATGAAAAATCTGCCCTCAATGATGATATGGATCAACAAGATCGATAATAGGAAACCAAATGACATCCTATGACACTTCCTTTGTATTAATCAAAAAATGTTATATAGCTTTTACATCAAGAAAACTAACTCATCAAGCTTGGAAGGAAATGTTGAATAAGCTCCTAAGAACTAGCAACTAATTATAATAATAGATCTAGTTGGAGACAAAATATAAACTAGGCATGATAATAAGAAACCAAGTGGCATCCTATGACTTTTTTGTTTCTACATTGATGTTCATACAAAAAATAATATGAACATATTATGAATCCCTATCGTAAGATGCTAAAATATGCTAAAATGTTAGGAATCCTATTAACACGTGGCCACATAAATCTCTCCCACTCCCTCTGGCATTATCCCCAAATCTGCAACATTAAATAATTCACATGTGATTCTTGCACTTGATTCAATAAAAAATCATTAACAAGATATATAAATTTAAGATGAAAATGTTAATGAAAACAAGGAAGGTGGCATGGTAGTCCATGTTAAGTTGAATTGGGAATAAATGCACACAAAGATGGGAAAAAATGGCCGGGCCGGATGGAAGCTAATCAGTGGTGTCCATTAAATGTGTCAATCTCTAGTGGTGGTCAGTGGTTGATTAAGAACAATTTCCATAGACCATTTGGATTGTATGTCTGGATTATATGCATGGCAGGAGAAAAATATATGCTGAAAAAAGATAATTCAAATTAAACAAACACAATTTCTTGACATTCATCATAGTTGAAGATAAAAATTTACAAACACAATTTCTTGACATTCATCATAGTTGAAGATAAAAATTTATGAGCACATAAATATAAAAGGAGGTAAAAAATTGTTTTATTTGAAATATATCAAAAAATAATATTGTCTATTACATATTCCTGGAAATACAAATGCGTTTGTCATATAAACCAAGATTGGGCCTCCCGTAAACCATAAGAGAAATATGTACAATAAATAGGACCCTGGAAAGAAGAAGTGGGCGACGATAGAGTGTAATACCTGAAAAGAAGAAACTGGAAGGTATCATTCATTGTCTAGACATTTCTATTTAAAAAGATGGAATAACTGGAATGATAAGCAAAGAAGGATGTGATCAATACAGACTTACAGTGATGGTACATATCACCCCTTTTGCTATTTGCTTGCTGATGCCTTTTTATTGATGTCATTGACGACTACTGGAATTGTGCCAATTGTCTGTTTCCTTTCATCAACGACCTACTTCAATTCCCTTTCGACCCATTCTTCAATGTAGCTTCTCAAGGGGGAGACATTGATCTCATTCTAGATTTTTATGTTGAAAATTTCCTTTTCTAATTCCCTTAGATCGATATAAAGATTACGCAGAGCCTGATCAATTTCTTCATTATGTACCGAATAGTTGACTAGCTAGTTGTCCACATCATCTTCACCATATTCAAGGATGTTGTAAAATTTTTCTAAAGATAACGCCTTAAAAATATCAACTTGATTATCGAAGGCGTTCCTAGTTAAGGGCAAGGAGTTGATGATTAAATTGGGGTCTTGGACCTCATTCGTCCTTCCAGCTAAGTCTATTTTGGTCAGCTTTGTGAATNTTTTCTTTCTTTGATATGGCTTGTTCACATGATTGGACAATGAGATGCAGGTTCTTCACTTAATTGAGTGATCCGGTTTTTGGAGGGAAGATATTGTTCTCTTCTTCTCGTTTCTGTCATGTTGTTAACATGGGTGCCAAAATGGAGGACCGTGTCTAAATAGAAACGTTCTTCATTTTTTAAATCCTCCTTCAAATGTTCGAGCAAAGTATGTGCCCTCGTTCCAAGGGAAGCCATACTTTGTGATGTTTCCCATGCCTCAGTAATCAGTTCCATTCTTTTTCTGATATTATTCTCCACATATCCTCTACATGATGTGAGGAGGTTGGAGGATCCTTTTAACTTGGCTGCAAGGGTGGCAGGCATGGCTATTGCTAAAGGGCTGGCAAGCAATGGAATAGGAATCAAATCTTTCTCCAATTCCTTGACTCAGTCCTTCAGTCTGGAATTATTGACCTCAATTCCTCCAATGGAATCATCAAGAGCATCTCTGGTTTCTCTGTGAAGTCGAAATGTTTGGTACGGCCGCATGTTCGCAAGGTTAACCTATGAACGAGATTTTCCTTTCTTATTTTTTACATCTCTCTTTTCAATAATTAATTTTTTAGTCTCGCTGTAAAAAACAACGCTCTGGAATACAAAGGATTCATCTTCGTCAAAAATTTCGATATCAACTATTTCCATTGGGCGACTATGTTGGATCGCGTCTCCAGGATGATAAAGGTTGCAGAATACGCTATCCAGATCAGTCTCAAGTTCCATGTTCTCACTCTCAATTTTGGGCTCTTTTGCCTGCCCTACAATTTTTTTTCTCTTCTTCTCCATGGGAATCTTGTGAGAACTATCAATTTAAGGGTGAGGAGGGTTGTTATCTCCTCCTCCGTTTGAAGAATTATGGGTTTATTTCTTACTGTGTTGGGCCGTTGGAGAAATGATTTTGGATGTCGTACTTTTGGGAGTGTTATCCGACGATTGAACACTCTTCTCACCAGGGCATTTTCCCTGTTGCTTGTACAATTCAATGGTGCTTTGCAATGTGTCTAGGTTGACAGCATCAGAAGCAAGAGTGTTGTCGCCAGTGTCTTTATTTTCGCTCAGGGGTTTCTGGAAAAAAGAATTGTCGAGGCCAAGTGTAAGTAAATGTTCTAAAAAACAATTTTTAGGGTCGAACCCTCTTAGCCTTTCAACATATCTTAGGTTCAAGTTGTTTAAATCGGCTACGAATTCATCAATTGCATTGATGTTCCTAAATACAAAGTCCCCAACTTTCCAAGGCATAGGAATGAACTATTTTTTTCTCTTCTCATAGAATATATGCAATCGGTAGTTGTATTGCCTTGTTATTTTTGTAACAAACATTATGTCCATAATGTGACATGGAAGGAGAGCAAGATTTTCCTTGGAGCCAAAAATCCTTATCACACTGTAATTGTCCATTTGTTCAAGTGCCCCCTTCCTGTCCAAAAATGTGGTTACCTGGTTAGATATGCGGGGAGCATATTCTCCTAATAATAAAACTTTGAAAACAAATACAAAGTCATTAAAAACCTCATAAAAATAGTGGGAGGCCTTGTACTTCCACAGGGCATGGTACCAGAAGGTTACTGGGTCAAATTCCCAGTTTACCTTCTTGGATAGAGACAGTTTTGGAAACTGACAGCAATGCACTATCGCAAAAACCAAGTAGGATGATACATAAAATTTCTTCTCCTTTTTGAAGCTTGGCAATTGGGCATAGATTTCATGGGAAATTAACTTCCCCCAATAAAAAATGGCTTGTTCCTTGACTGTGAAATACAAAATATAAAGAACCATGTGGGAAATAGTTGCTTTGGATTCATGTCCCGTTATTCTTGTAAACAACCAGGAAATTTCCCAGAATGGATTTCTAAATGAACTGACCTACAAGTTTGTGATATCCTCAGGAACTGCCATCGAGTCTTCTAGGAACTCAGGCAAGAGGTCCAACCCATTATTATGTTTTCTTAGGAACTACTTGGAGTCTTCTCCTCTGAACTTCAATGTTGTCTCCGACAATCTTAACATATGGCGGAAGACCTAAGGTGAGAAAGAAACAAAAGAGTGGTCCCATAGTGGAATAATTATTTGGCCTGAAATATATTTATCGACGCACCAAGAGAACAACTCCTTACAGTCAAAAACTTCAGGGACACAACCTGCACAAGAAATCACAGAGGTCCAAATTATTTCGTTATGGGTGGAAGGGGATGAGTTGTAAGAATATGCTCTAGACCACTGGAAGTTCTGGTCCTCACACCCAAAGATGTTCACTGTATCTCCACAAAATTGATGTCGAGATGGTGCCATAATTTTATGAGAACATCTGTTTTCTCGAGACGATGCTTGAAATGAACAGTTGGAGGGGATAATATAACCCTCCACAAATGTTGGTTCAATGCACGTGAATGGAAAATCTCCTCGAGCCTTTCACTCATTAATGACAATCTCTATGGGTGCTTCATGATGAGCTGTTAGTAGTAAAGGTTACTTATTGCATATTAGAAGTGCGAAGGTGGCGGGTACGATGTAGAGAAATTAAGGATTGGAGGTTTCGTGAACGAGCCAACCCAACGACGTGCGAACGACATTCCATGATGTTTGAAATTAACACTCGACATGGATAATATAACCCTCCGCAAATCTTGGTTTAATTCATATTAATGGGAGATCTCCTCGAGCCTTTTGCTTATCAATGACAATCTATACGGTTCCTGCATGATGAGCTATTAGAATTAAAGCTTACTAATTGCATATTTTGAAAGAAGACCTTATAT
>SNQJ01S0136329.1:12362-35045 GCA_010110895.2 Picea sitchensis
CACAATTTCACAGGTCTATGAGCATATACATATATGTATCATTCTATGAATTTTTAAGAGGAAAAATGTAAACAAAACACTTATCAGAATTGATTTCAAAAATGGGTGCAACTGCTGAGAGGGGTGCTCGTTTCCACCCAACCATAGGCTCAGCGACTCCCAATGGATTTACCACTAGCCACCCCCGAGCTGAGACCACGATGTTCTGAGACCTGTGTCTCTCTGTCTGCCAATGACTAGGAGTGAAGGTTACAATCCTTCCTCTCTGCTATCACTCACTCTGCGTAAAAATTGCCAGAGTTCCCCTCGCATCTGCCCTTTCAATTGCCTCTGCCATATGCCTTATCCTCTCGTGAGGTTGTGTGTGGCATGATTACCCTCACGTCGATCAGGCCTGATGGCTCTATGGATGGGCGGTTCACCATCCCATCCCTCATCAAGCCATCTGCCTACCAGCCTGCGAGGCATTGAATTTCAGGGCCAACGAGCCTATTTTGGTTCTCCGGGCCAGTGGTTTCCAAATACGGTATTAAATTCTCGGTGGAAGTTAACGCCACCCTTTCAGGTGTCCTCCACTGCCATTGTGGTCTCTTTTCTGCACATCCCCTCTCAGCAGTCCTGCAATAAATTCAAAGTGTTATTCACATTTATTGACCTCTTCCTGCAGGTCCATTTACATCACATATTCATACTTATGAGTTTGCTATAGTCCTTGTCCAGTCCATTTATATTTACAATCTGGGGGAAACAGGGTGTTACATTCAACCTTGTAGGTTGAGGTGTTTTAGAATAAGGAGCTTTATTCTCTCTATAGATGTTAGGATTGGTCATTCTAGTAGCCATAGCCATATTTTTACTTTCAACATTTCTTGCCACCCTAAATGCATTCTCCAATGATTTGGGCTCCCAAAGGAGAACCTCATGTTGAATGTTATCTCTTAAAGTTCCTATGAATACATTAATCAAGTGCTCATCTAGAATATCTGTTACCTTTATATTCAATCTTTGGAAGTTCTCAATGTGCTCTCTAACTGAACCCTTTTGCTTGAGATTTATCAATTGGCTAAAGAAGGTATTGCTCCTTGTATCCTCATAGTGTGCTATCATTTCTTCCATGAAAATTGTCCAAGTGACGAGTGATTTGCGAGAACAAAGCCATAGATACCATACAAATTGATTGGGTTCTAAATATAAAGAAGCAATTTGTACCTTTTGTGTATGTGGCACATTATGTAGATCAAATAATTGGTCTATCTGAAGTATCCATGTGATAGGGTCCTTGCCATCAAACTTCCTCATATCGATCTTAGGAACGTGGTTGGTCTTCAACCCAAAGTTGGAGTTTCTCCATTCTTGTCACTTTCCTTGTGTCCTCATCATGAATTTCATGGAATACATTTTCACTTTCATGTGTCCTCTCTATTACGAAATGTTTCAATCCTTCCATGATCTCCTCTTTTAAATCATCCATGTTTGCCTCCAACTTAGCTTCCATCTCTTGTAGTTCATCTTTTCTTGTTGTCTTCTTTTGTAAATCATTTATGTCCCTACGCATTTCTTCACCTTTATCAAGAGTCCAAGTAGGATTTTCTGGAGGCTTATTTGGTGTAGAAGTCCCCTTTTTTGGTGGCATGTTGGCCAAGTATCACTTTAAACCCCTATTTTGAGGTGGTTCTACTAGACAATCTTCCTTTTATTGTATCTCCAAAATAAAATTTTAGGTCTCTAATAAAATTTTAGGTCTCTAATTTTCTGAGTATGAAATTTTCTTTTTTGTAGGTCTCTAATATTGCTTCTCTACAATGCCATAGGTCTGATGAAAATTGGATGTGCCAAGTGGAATTTACGGTAACTTCCCCACAACTTGATGATTTTTTTCCTTTCCAGGAGATCTCACTTGTATAGCGTGCCCCACACAAAATAATTGACATAAAATTCTGAAACTCGTACTAGAAATACTACAGTCTGTCCACTATCCAATGCAACTGGTCTCACTCAGTTTGGATACTCTAGGAAGCATTTATGATTGTTTTACCCGGAACAACTTCTTTAGAATAGTCAATAGGATTAGTCAGATACCCTATCTTAAACATGGTGTATATACAAATGTAAGATGACCCAGATGCTGAAGTTCAGGGTCTGAAACGTAAGATGACCCAGGGTGAATATCCTCTGAAGTTCAGGGTCTGAAACATTACAAAACAAGTTTTATAGTGAAAATTTCACAATCAATCAATTTAGGATGATTCCAAAACCTTATCTTAGAAAGGTTGTATCTCCGAAAGAATAACGCCTCATGAGAAAAAAATTTAACCCAACGTACCTTGATCCGTCTAATAAATATACTCCAAGTCGTTTCTTCTGAATCGTTGTAGAAAACAAGTTATAGCAAAAATTCCAAGGTGTATCAAATGTAGCAGTGAAACCCCACGACCTTGATCTCTGATACCATATGTTAGGAACCAAATATCAATATAGCATAGAAAAAACCCAGAATAAGTACTCAACGCCTTGAAAAAGAGAGAAATTCAGATAATGAGTGTTTGCGAGGGGGAGGCCTCCTTATTCCCACATAAATTTTCAATTACCATATGATTCCAAATGAAAATGTCCCCTTGGTATATATAGGAGACTAGGAGGTATACTTACAACTAATGGACTAAAGCCGACATAAATAAATTAAAATTACTAATGTAATATGTCCCAATTAAGGGGTAAAGAGCCACTATTTAGGGCTTAACAAAAGAAATTAGTCAAGTAAAAGAAAAGGAGAAAGAAGATTATGAGCTTAGCAATCAGAAGCATATCCTGGAAATAAAAGAAAAGCTCAAAGACAATGAAGAAATCATGTCTAAGAAAAAGATTCAGTTAGAAAACAAAGAAGAAGAGATCAAAAGATTGAAAACAAAAGTTGTTGATCTAACAAAAGAAAAGGAAGCAGAAATCGAGAGACTGAAAAATGAAATCAATCAAGCAAAAGAAGAAAAGAAGGAAGATGATGAACCAAGCAAAAACCTTGTAGATCTAAAAGAACTAAGGGAAAGCTATGTCAATATTAAAATCCAACTTGAAGAAGCCAAAAGGAGAGAGGAGGTAGTAAGGAACCAACTGGACAAAAAGGAAGAATCCTATCATGAGCTGGAAGTAGAGTTGTAAATCTTAGAAAGAAGGTTGAGAAGTCAAACACCAAAATCAAGTTCTTGAACAACTCCATGACCCTGGATGAGATCTCGGATAGTTAGAGATCACGAAAAGACAAATCCGGTCTTGGATACAACAAGGAAGAAATCAATACTCCTAAGAAATCGGATGCAGGTCCTTCATTTGTAAAAGGTGAAAACAGGTCTGACACAAGTCCTCCACTTGTAAAGGATGAAAACAGGTTTGACACAAGTCCTTCATTTGCAAAGGATGAAGACAAGTCTGAAACAAGTCCTTCATTTGTAAAAAGTGAAAGCAGGTATGACTCAGGTTCTTCACGTTCAAAGAATAAAAGAAACACTACAAAATTTAGAAGATCAGATCAAGGAAGACATCCAGAAGCTATCCAAATACCTCAAAGCAAGTTCATAAGTGAGACACCTTCATGGATGAATCAAAGAAAGTATGAAAGTGTTTTTAACAGCTATTTTTTTTCTTGTAATGAGTATGGTCATAAAGCCTTGGATTGTAGGCATCATGGAAGAAAACAAGTTGGTAGGTTCAACAAAAGTACAAGATGTTGGAACTGCAATCATGTTGGACATATTGTTGCACATTGTTACACTATGAGATGCTATAGTTGTGGTGGATATGGCCACAAAGACTATAACTGTTGGAACTCAAGAAAACAATCAATGAGAAATGCGACATACAGTACAACAAAAGGAGTAAATGAAACATTGAATGAAAATGAAGTTGCAGTAATAGATGATTAGAGAACAAATCTCAAGAAACCAGGACACTCACAGATGTGGATAGCAAAGACTGAAAAACGGGAGTGAAGTTAATTGTTGCAAAAACAATTGCATTCATGTAACAAGCATAGTATAAAGTTGTCTCAAACAACTTTAGAGAAATGTACAGTAAAGAATCATCTTGGATAAAGTCAGATACATTTGGTTAGAGACCGATGAGAATCAATGGGAAGATCCAAGAATTGCATGAATAAGATGAACTACAATTGCGCAGTATTCCAGTAGGACAACGACATCCACAAAAACAACATTTTGATGTACAAAATGAGATACATGACATCCTCTAGAGATAACAAGAGGAGAAACCCTGTTAGAAAAATCTACCTTTTTAGAAACAAAGGGGGAGAACAGTCAGTAAAAAACTCAAGGAAATTTTTGGTTAGTAAATAAGAAATTAATTAGATTAAGTCTTGAAAAGACTCGATCACTACAAAAATTTGTATCAAGAAGACTACTCATTTGAAACACAAAAATCCCAAAAAGCTGAGATAAGAAGTTAGCTAACAGGGGAAGAAACCTTGTTAGGAAGAACTACCTTTTCAAAAACAAAGGGGGAAAGTAGTCAGAAGCAAAGAGAGAGCATACTTTCAGCCGGAGTCATTCAGCTATGACAGGGAGAGCATGAATGTAGGAAGAGTCACCCAAGTTCAGATTATGGTCAGTAACATACAAAGATATACAACAGGAACAAAAACCCTTTTCCATTGATGTCAAAGGGGGAGAGAAAACTTCATAAGAGGAAATAATCAAAACTTCATAAGAGGAAAGCATCATCACAGAGGGAGTTTTGTATATGAAGTTAATGTGTTGCCCTCAATGACAAACGGGGAGATTGTTGGACATATTGTCATTGATGTCAATAGTCAATGAACTGCCAGAGATGAAAAAACAATGATGATCTGTTATTAATGATGAACTACCAAAGATGAGATTATCATTGATGTCAACAATATATCATTCAGCAGAAGATGTCAAACAATATGCAGAGATCGAAAGCGCAATCTCAGGAGGAGGAGCGAACAGTATGAAGATCAAATCTTGGAAGGAAAAGTGCATTGCACAGTATATCAGAAGAAACGAACAGTATGAAGAAATTTGTGATTATTGTTGATCCCGATAGGATCAACAATCCTATGATAAAAGCTCAGTAGGGTTAGAAAACGCAGATATCAAAGCTCAGAAGATATGGCATGTTGAAACTCAGTAGGTATGGTGTGAATGAAACTTAGACCAAATCGTGACCATTGATGCGCAATCGCCAAATCTACAACAGGGATAAATTGCAGAGATCAGAAGTAGAATTAAACTACTCGCTAGTTACAATCCCATAATATGTCTGGATCGTTAGATCTAATAGCTTCAAATATCTACGACTGTGGTTGATCCAACAAATAATGAGTTTAAGTTGGATTAAATCGTGACCGTCAGATGCGCAATCGCCAAATCTACGATAGGGATGAATTGTGAAGATTGAAAGGAGAATTAAACATCATCCTTGTTCTAATCCCACAATTAGTCGGGACCTTCCAATCTTATAGCTTCGAAGATGAACGATTGTGGTTAACTCACCAACAATGCACAACTTCCAATTGCGGATTTTGGGTGACGAGTTAAATCACTCGCAATTTGTGGTTCCGCAATCATCCTTGATCGTGGATCTGCTTCAAGAATATTCACAATCGTTGGATCACTTTTGAGTGGAAGGACATGATAAGCAGGGAAAAATGATTGAGAATTCAATTATGCGAATTCCCATCAACTGTCGGATAACTTTCGAGTGGAAGGACAGGATAAGCTAGAAGAGTTGCATCGCTGACAGATCGTGTCGTCGATCTAAGTTCATGATTGACGAACAACATTTAGTTCGTATCTAAAGTTGCGAGGAGGTTACGTTCGGGAAAGGTTGAGACTTGAAATACCCGAAGCCCGAAAATCTGAAATGAATAAGGTCCGTCGGATTTGGAGGACATACGAGGACCATTGGATCAAATTTTTTGTTCAGCAAACCACGTCAGCGACGACATATCAGACCATGTATACAAGGACATGTGGCAGACCACGTCAGCAGACAACGTCAGCAAAGACATGTGACAAACCACGTCAACAGACCACGTCGTTAAATACACATGGCATAATCAGATGATGACAGGCGTCAAGAGGAAATTGGTTTGTGCCATGTCAACAAGTGACGTAAGCAAGTTAGGTCACTCCAGGATATTTGCTTCGATACTTTTACCATGAACGAATGTAAAAAGTCCCGAAGTCTCGAAGGACGAACATACGAAGTCGCTCTCAGTCATCGATCTGAGATACAGTTAGGGAGTCAGCACGACTGTTAGATCAAGGAGATGAACATGTGTCACATTGGGAGATCTACATCGGCGTCAGCAAGAAACTGTGACAGACCACGTCAACAGTCCAGGTCAACAAGGACATGTGGCACAGTAAGAAAAGGACAAGTGTCAAGTTGAAATCAACATTTCAGGTACATGCAAATCATGAATCCGAGTGACATGTGGAAGTTGCTCGACTCGTGACATGTCATCAAGTGATGCAAGTAAGTTATGTCAGTCTGGGAGTTTTTCTTCGGGAGATATCACCAGCACTTTCCCGAAGTCCCGAATGTCGGAGTCCCGAAGTGGACATGAGACGTCCGATCTAAAATATTACTTCGGGGGAATTTCTCATCGTCGATCTACTATAGTGGAAGGATAGTGTAAGAAGAAATGTTAACTGATAGCAAGCGGTCTCCACCGTTGATGACTTACTCAATAGGTGATAACTCTGGAGGATTGACGTACAGAGGAGAGAAGGGGTTTGAGATTTGAAATCTCCGAAGTCTGGAGACCCAAAGGAGATCTCAATCGTCGATCTGATGTCGGGTATACTCTCGACCATTGATCAAAATACAGTGGAAGGATAGTGTAAGCATAATAGTTCGAAGACCCAAAGTAAATGGTGGCTATCCATCTCAACATTTGATTAAGTCCTGGCCATCAGATTAAGGAATGAAAGGATAGATGTAAGGATCAACTATGACCATTGATCCAGTTTCGTGATATAATGAGAACCATCCGATCTATTCGGAAAAATCTGCTTCAGGAGATTTGAAAGCTTTCAAGCCCAAAAGTTCCTAAGGGCGAAGTGTCAAAGTCCTGACAACCGTCCATCTCGTTGGATATTGAATTGTGGTCGTTGAATTGATAAGCGCTCAAGCGCTCATCTCACCTAACGTCTGACTAATGCCATTGGTCATATGGTAAAGGAATTTAAAGGGCAGAATGTAATGCGTCGCTAAAATTGTTAAGCCCATGGTTCTACGCCATTGATCATATGATCATGGTTTGAAGGAAGTGTCAATCTCCATTATCATAGAGACGAAGGAAATTGATCCATGACTGTGATCAATTTTTGAAAGGAAAGGGGATGTTAGGTGTAATGTTGAAGACCCAGACTGATGATCTCTGGTGGTCTCAAAAGCTATTGTAAAAGCACAAGTTAGTTATAACTTGTTTCACAAGTCGTCTCAATAACTTAAACAAGTTTTGAGCATAAAAAAGTATAAATACAACCAAGATTGGTTCACTTGAAACAACGCTTGTGGATGAAGAGTGGCTTGTGAAGTGAAGAGGCGGATCTGGACCTGAGGTCCATGCGAATATAAGAGAGATGTAGAAGTGAAGAAAGGGTGAATATATCAAAGGAATGATAAAGAAAAGAAGGCATGAATTTCAGAGAGAAGATGAAAAGCGGTGATGAGCGTTTATGGTAGACCTCTGATCATGAGATGGATCACTGCTACTAGAGTCAGTTTCTCTAGTTGGATAGACTGTGTTCTATCAACAAGTTGGGTCTTGTGGCAAGTTGGGTCTTTCTTGAGAGTTGGTGCTCTCTTGAGAGTTGGTTCTCTTCGAGGAGTTGGTGCTCCTTACTTCAGTTGGTGCTGATACAGAATAGTTGTTGCTCGGAAAATTCATATTACTATATTCATATCAATTATACAAAATCTTACACAAACATATGGTGTCTCTTGTGTCCATTGTGTTATGATCTGATTGTTATTAATCTGTTAAATTATGTTTTAACTGCTAACTTGAAAGAAGAAGAAATTTAGAAAATTCCACACACTAATTCACCCCACCTCTTAGTGTGGGTGGTGTGTACATCAACAGTGGATCACCCCCGAGTTAGGGCTTAAAATCCACCTAGGGAAGGGAATCCTAACCCAGGATAAGGTCTCCCAAAAAGAATAAAACTCAGACTCAGTTGCCAACTCAAGCTAACAACATATAGTCCCACATTCTCCACATGTCTGTCCCACCCCAGGAAGTGTTCCCCTTCTCTTCTCAACAGTCCTTCGGCTGCCCCACTTCCTTTCTAAGGCTTCAGCAATAGGACAAACATGAAGTCTTAGAGCCCTATAGTTGCAGATTGGAACCTTGGGAATTAATTCCCATCAATTCTCTCACATGGAGAGAATTCTCACGGTCTTAATAACCCGCTTCTTGAATAGTCCATGGTCCTGACAACCCACCTCTTCCACTCCAAATATTCCCAGGTACAGGTACCGATACATGTGTTTTCATCAAACTTTTTTATGATTCATGACAAGGGAAGTGTAAGAGTTGGGATGAAGGTTTTCCTGCTAGATCTATTAGAACTATTACAACGTTTTGGGTTGTCTTTTTGGAAACATGGATGGAGGAGGCAAAGTTTGTGGAAAACTATCCTTCCATTCAAATTTTTATAGAATGGAACGATATGTGCAGTGAAGATGGGGGTAATGAAAACTTTTTTGCATTTTTGTCTTCTTATTTAAATTCATGCAAATGTAGCTCAAAGGCCAAGATTCACTTTTTGGATGAATTTACCAAAGATATTGAGAGAGAGCTCAAAGCTTTAGAAGATCAGAAAATACCCCAAATTTCTTAATTTCAGAGTCTTCCTTGTGAATTTTTATTTCAGCAGAAGAAAAATAACACATGGCTACCTTTTCCCTTTGATATTGGGGATCAACAAACAAACTTTGAAAAATATTTTTTCTATGATCCTGTGGTTGACTACATGGAAAGTTTTTTTAGCTTAAATGTTCAGCTATATTTTCATTGTGGAGACAAAATGCATCATGAAATGCCTATGTTATTATATTGCCTAGTTTTCATTTTGTTCAAGCATGGTCAAGGAGTCAAATTATTGAATTGGTTACATGATTGGCTACACTGGATTTTCCATGTCACTTGATTCAACAGTTGTATTCGACATGTTAGAGTAGGATTGTGTGTCTATAATCTCACAGTTTCGAGCATCTTTCAACATTCGGTTTTTTAGTTTCGTATGCAGTTCAGTTTGGGTTTTCAGCAATAGTGTACAGTATGGTTCCAGTGTGCAGTTTGGTTTCAAATCCAGGACAAGTTGGTTGTAGGTCAGAGAAATCCAGTTTTCATATTGCATTCTTCAAAGCTTGAGATCATCCCAATTGTTTGGCATTGGTGTTCGAGTTCTTTGTCGCCTCACAGGGAGGACACCATCCCCATTGGAACCAATGTTAAAAATCTTAATTTTTTTTCTAATTTATGATTGTATTCTCTTGTTTTGTAGTGTTTTGTAAATATCACAATGATAAAGTTTTGCAGCGAGGGGGATTTTTCAATGCTTCCAAACTTGATGATTTTGTAGCATCGGACAGCCTATTGTTAGCGCTAATTTTCGTTAACAACAAAAAAATATACAGTATTATTAACAATTTTTATAAAACTTTATTGAGCCTAGGGCCTAATCTCTAACTAAGTCCATGAGCTATCAACCTAACTGCAAGTCACAATGCAATTCAAGGCTATATACCAAGCGCCAACCACCAAGGAAGGAGCCATCCACAACATGTTCAACATCTAGATAATAATCATATGTTTCAACTCCGATGGGTAGAGTTCCATTTGTCAAAGAAAAATGCAGAAGTCGAGCTTCTGAGTATTTGTGCATAGGTGGCAAAGGAGCAGCGATGTGCGTGCAATTGTCAAGATGCGTCCGCAGTGATCATTTGTGTTTGCAGTTGTGTGAAGGAGGTTATGGAGCTGAAATGTGTGAAGGAGGTTATGGATGCTTGGTCTGTGTAGGAGGAATTTTGTTTATTAAATGGGAAGTAGGCTCATCAAGCACCCATTTCGGAAATCTTGAAATTACAGGCTCAATTAATACCATTGTGAAGCTCTGGGGAGATTCAACATGTCTTTATATTTTTGTTGGACACATAGATACAGTGCGTGGATTGGGAGTGGTGTTAAATGCAGGATTTCTCTCTGGTTCCCATGATGGGTCAATAGGGTTATGGGCGCTCTCAGGAAAGGTGTTGTGGAGATGGTTAGACATTCTTATCTTGTTTGTTATGTAGCCACGCATTCTTTAGGAATTATTGCATCTGGAAGTGAAGGCCTCTTTGCAAAATTGTGGAGAGATGAAGCATATGTTCAAAGCATCAAGCATCCTGGCTCTGTGTGGAATGGTTATGGAATTTTTGTTTTATGTGGGTTTTGTCCCATTTAATAAAAACATGAAAGTGCCACGAGGAGAAGAGATCAACACAAAAGGAACCAAAGGGAATTTTTACCTTCACTTCATAGAAATTATCTTTCTGTAATGGTTATTAATGTTTTCTGCAAGTGTACCGAGAGACTAGTTGAGAAATTGAAGGCCAATATGGAAATGTTGTTTTCTGTTAACATGGAGGAAATTTTTTCCAAGTTAACTATAGATGTTATTGGTTTATAATTATTCAATTACAACTTCAATTCAGTTACGTCAGTTGGCCAACTCATCAATGGTGTTTACACTGTTTTTAAATAGGAAGAGTCCATATTGGAAGATTGATCTTTTATGCAAGGGTTTGATGATTGATGTTGTTTTGTGGTTTGGCACTCGAGTGACAGAAAGTTGGAAGCAAGTCCATGCTCTGCATTTTGGAAATAGTTTCTAGTATGTATCTTTCCAGTGATGAGAAGCAAAGTCATGGAGTGCCCTCACATCCAACATTGACAACACCAAATGCCATTGGGTTTATACAACAAATTACCCATTTTATGAATATCATCAGAGCGCCATAGGGACATCATCTCTATCCCAAAATAAAATAAGAACTCTGGTCAAAATTCAACAATGTTTATGTCAAAAATCTGTTAGAAACAATTACAGATGAAGACTTGGAAAGGTTTTTAGTAGTTATGGTCTCATCACCATCACAGTTGTTATGCGAGACATAGATGGGAAATCTAAAGGCTTTATGACGTTTTCTACTCCAGAAGAAGCCATGCGTGTTGATGAATGCAAATATGGTTGAGAGAAAACCACTTTATGTTGCTCTGGCTCAATGGAAAGAAGAGAGAAGGATGAGGTTGCAAGCTTAGTTTTCTCAGATGAGATCTCCAAATAGTGTTATACTTGCATTGCCTATTAGATTATTTTTGTATCATCCTGCTGTTCCAAAGCTTGCTCTCTAGCAATTCGTGGGATGAAGACAAAATCATATTTGGTCTGAGCCATAACAATGCAAATAATGAACGAATGTATAGGAGATACATAAAATGTTCCATGGTAATAAAAATCAATAAAAATCTATATCAGCACCAAGTTTCCGGGAAGAGAATCATGGTTTGGTCAACAAAGATCCATGAAAATGGGCCTCGAATTCATCAATTATTGAGCATAGGTAGCAAGGAACTTGTTACTCGAGGATCATTTGCATATTTTAAGGGAGATAGTACACAGTTGGAAATTAATCTATAAGTTTATATAAGGAGTTGGATTTTCGAGAGGTGGATTCTAGATTCCTAAGCAGATCATCCATCCCTGTTTTCTAGGTATTTTCATATATTTTGATCAACGAATGTTATTAAGGAGTTAAGGCACATTTCAAAGGCAGTCAAAAGAGTTATATAGTTGAAGATAAGGAATATATTAATGGCATAAGCTTAGGAGGCAATTGAGCATTCGAGATGAGGATAAGGTGGTAGAGTATCTCAATTTTTTAGGAGCATAATCGGCATCTTCAGTATCAAGGGGCAGAGCATAGTTGGTTAAAGAATAAATACCCTGCACAACATTTGGTAGCACTAGTGAGAATTCAAAGTATCATTTTCTGCCAGATTTTTTGGAATCTTTTCAGGATATGAAGTCAAATATTGGAAGACGGATCCAAGAATTTGGGGACAGTTCGAAGCCTTTTCTTATGATTATCTTGTATTTTGTAATTTTGGTATTGTATTTTCCTATGTAATTTGGCTTATAAATACAAACTTTCAAGAGGTACAAAGGGGGGATTTTCAGCGAGAGAGGTTATTGGACTGTGTATCAATTTCTCAAAACATCCTTATGAATTAATACATAAGTATTGTGCTTTTGGAGGTAAAGATTCATCACGGTGTTGTTCTCAATGTGTTTCTCCTATTAATTCTTATCTCCATTATTGTTTTTTCTTTCTAGTATTTAGCTGAGAGTAAATGTTTGGAATTCATCGACATTTGATGCTCCATTCATACAATAAATACTTGTTCAATTGTTAAGGATTTCATGTTCAGAATTCATCTATATTCGGTGCTCTGTCCATGGAGATCTATCTCCTTTCTATTTTTATTCTAAAGTTACATTAAGAAAAAGATCTATCCTTTTATTTTTTTATTCTAAATTTACATTAAGAACTCAACCTTTGTTAGGTGATCTTAGTGTAATGGGTTTTCCTTTCCTCTTTTCTACTGCCATCAAAATATTGATCATTTGTTGAAAAACAATACTTACTTTTCCTTAGCTTCCTGAGGAGTACACCACCAACTATTGACTCAATATTTTGTTCACTTTGACCCCATTGCCCAATGGTTCCCTTTCTCTGTTTGTCCTACCAACCCTTTTTAAAACAAAAACAAACCCTTCCTATTGCAGAATCTAACCTCTATGTGCTCATTGATAAATCTTTTTGAGTACTTTCAGCGTTTACCTATTTGAGAGATCCCTCTCTAGTTGTATAGGTCATAATACAACCTAAAGTTGGTTTGAGGTTACCTTTGAGTTTCTTTGATACATCCCAAAGAAATTACCAAGTGCTAACAACAGGTACAACAGAAAATTTATGATAGTTGAGGATCAAGGAATAAAACACATAGAATGATAGGAAATGAACTAAGTCTAAATTGTATATGTACGTTCCCAACTTGACACTTGTCATGTTTGGAACTACCATGGGCCCACTTGACCCCCACTTTTCCCCATCCTTAGAATTTAGGATAAAATAAATATCCATACTATAACTTTAAGGAATGTTAATATAATATTTTGGGTTTAAGACCCCCTAATCCTAGCCATTTTTCCTAAAATTTTAGCCCCTTTCCCATCTAGTGGTGTTTATCCCCCATACTCATTTACATGGTTGGTCTACAGAATGTTAATGTATTTTCATTAATATTTGTGTGTCCCTACATATTACAATGATGGCTCACTAGCCATTTTAGCATCCGGCTCTCCAACCCACAACCACATAGGAAATCTACTAATCTGAAAATAGTGGGTTGACTTGTTATATATGCAAGTACCCTATTTCATTTAAACTAAAATTTTCGTGACCTTTTCAATGTGTTAAAATATGCAAGATAGATTATGTGCCAAGTTTATGCATCTTCTTTAAATGTTCATGTGAGGAACTTTTCCTTTAAATGGTTAAATATGTGTTTTAAATAAATACATAGCAAACATGACTTGCAACAAATAAAACCATCAAACTCACAACAATAACAAGATGATAAAGGAGTTCACCCCTTCACTATCTCCCTGACTTCCATCAATGGACTTGGCTCTTGAGATTAATTTGTCAAAGATTCTTTACAAGATTTTTTTCAACCTAATGGAAATACTGACTCAATGGGTTCAGAATACATAAAAACCCCAAAAATACCTAATAAAACTTGAAAACGGATCATGGCTCATCCCCGCATGACCTCTTCTACATGTGGCCTTGAGCTTCCCAGAGCTTCCTTGTGGAAAAAACAACTATAAAATTCCTCAAATGGATATGAAACCTATCCCAATGTATTCAAAGACAACAATTAGCCAAAAATGACTATTCAACCACAAAAATGTACATCAAAATTTCATTCGAGCATGACCTCCATCAATGGGGTCTTCAAGCTCCCTAGAGCTTCCATAAAATTAAATGGTTAAAAAACTACAAAATAATTCTTCAAATGGCTTTGGAAAAATAGTGCCAATGGATTTTAGAACATCCAAAAACCCTAGCTGGGCTTTTTTCGGCACCTCATTTGGCCAAAAAATGAAGAAGATAGGCTCTCCCGCCATTTTCTTCCTTCATTGTTGTCTCCTCGGGTTCGGCCAAAAATGCACCTCTCTATGTGGCTAACCTAGTTTCACGCTCAAACTCATGCTAAAAACCTAGCACCGATGCAACGTGATAACAGTGTGAACTGTAGGACGGTTATGGGTGCATTCCAGCCTATAATTGCCAAGGTCAGTATCATATGGGTCACCATGTGACCACACACATATACAAAAAGGGTTACGTTGCAACTTCAATTGGGGGCTTGACAAGTGTCAAATCATGGACTAACCATTTGAAAACGCACACATGGATTCCCATTCATTTTCTTGGTTATGGTCATATGGATATGGGTTGTGCAACCGGGGCCGGGGCTAAGCCCCCAGCCCAGACGCAAGCCCAAAACATAATACATTCCAACTCAAATATAAATAAAGTCATATATATAACAAGGCACATAGTATGGCGCGTTGGCAGGGTGGCCTTTGCAAAGACTTTGCCACGGTGGGAGGTTTGGGGTCTGATCCCCACGTATCTAGTAACGCTTAAATAACTAACTTATAATTCATGGTGCCAATGTTTCACAATTCTACTAATAATGCGGGCACCACCCATTTGCCCATTAAATGCTATGTGTCGAAACATCATTCATCCACATATACCAATCAACAATTGCAACATCATTGGTTGCCAACTCAGCATATGGACATGCCACATCATTGTATGACCACACGTCAGTATCCGTATGGATTGTACAAATAACATTACATTTTTTTTTTTTTGCCTATTTGACAAAACGAACAGATTGCGATATCTCTCGCTTCCGATGTTTGTTTGAGATGAAATGAGTTTTGTTGGGTTCGCAACGACAAGGGCTATGTTCCTGTTCATTTTGAGGCAATTATGAGAACTTTTGATTTTGAGCAAAATTTTGATCCAGGTCCGCATTTTGATCACTTTCCCAAAGTTGAAAGGATTTTGGACCCACAAAGCTTAAGTGATTATCCACTGAAGCCTACTACTTTCTACTTCCAAGTTCTATCAATTGATTCTACTTTAAAAGTCTTTTTGACAATCACCAGGATACCTTGACATGCCTTGCAACTAGCTATGTCCCTGAACCACTATTCTCTGGCTATTGCTGACCCAATTATTCTCTTTGTGTTAGGAAGACTCAACCTTCCCATCAGAATCAAGTCCTCTTAGAACTCTTGGCGCACATAATCCGGGCTTCCAATGGCTGCAAAACTTTCATGCGACATCTTGTCACACACCAAGAAAACTATCAATCTTGAAAACAAATTTATACAAGATCAAAATGATGCCAACAAAGTCCTTTTTTCTCTTCAATAAATCCAAGATTTTGTACTTCATCAAATCACATGTCATTTTCCTGCAAGATCTTGAAATTTCAAAATCATCTTACAAGTCAACAAACACCATTGATTAAACATAAGTCAAAAAACATGATCGGCACAACATAGTCTTCAAGACAATATCGACACAAGTTGAAAAACATTTGAAACATATTGACCTTCCCAAAATGATAAGTCGACATTCATGATACACAATCATAAAGCATAATCATGAGTCATTCATGATGAACTATCACCAAGCCAATCGCTTACACATACATAAAAACACATGTATGTGCATAGTTCTTCAACTCTCCAAGTAAAAACATAAGTACATAAAACCAAAACATATGGGTACATAAGAGATGAAAATGAAAAAGATATACAATGGCTGCAACAAGTGAGTATATCACACTTTTACATCCTCCTGAAGTTGTGCAACAACAAGGATGCCTTCAAATGAATTTCATTCACATACAACTTGCATCATACAAATTGTGATAAACACAGAACTTGTCATACTTCCTCAACATAAATGCATACATAAGGCTGAAAATGTGCATCTACAACAAAAAAAAATGCAAGCCTTACTTGATCAAGAAATCCAACCATTTCTTACCAAGCCAACTCAATGGTGAATTTTTTTGCTGAAGATCATCTTCTTGAGAATCATCTTGACTCACATCAATGATCGACCTCCTTCCATTCTTGCCAATCTCTTTATCCATCCGCTTCTTGTGTCATGGATGAGTTGTTGGATGCAATGTCCAACATTAGTCAATGAGATGACCCCACTTCTCGCAATGAGTGCAAATCTTTTACACTCATTGTCAGAAGAGGTGTCATCTCATTGACCAATGTTTCCTGAAATTGGTCAATCTTTCCAACATTTTGAAACATGATGGTTATATAAACCACAAATATGTACATGGACTTTTTTCTTCCATTTTACATTCAAATTCTATCATGTTTAACATAATCAAAAGAAATCAATAATAGGCGTAATTATACCTTGAACATTCACCTTTATCGCCTCTTTGAGGAGGTGAATTTGAAGAGTTACAAGCTCTCCTTGAAGACCAACAACAGTGTTCTTGTCCTCATCAATGTCACAACTCTGTTTCATACATTTTCATTCATCTTGAACACAAGCTTTGCATGCTTGAGGGATTGAACTGCAACAAAAGTGCTCTAACTTGAAACAAAATTTGTTCTTGGAACTTTTTCCCTTGTCTCCTCAACTTTGGAATTTGCTCCATCTCTTTGTTCATATCCAAAACCACAATACTTTGGTCTCTCCTCAACAACAATAGGCTCAACAATGCCTTGTGCATGCTTGCCTAATCCTTACCTTCATAGCCCATTTTAATAATCCTTGGACCCTATTCCTTTGTGTGATTTTCAAAAACACCAAAGCATTCAAATTTTGGAGAGGAATTTGAAGATAACCAGTATTACATACCTCATGGTCATGCACATTGTACTTGGTAAGGGTTTCTTTGCCTCCTATGGAGTTGAGTCTCCATTCATGCAACTTTTCAAGAAGTTGTTTCTTTTCTCCTCCTGCTATTAATGTCTACTCTCAAGATCAATCCTCTCTTCTCTATCTTCCCAGAACTCTTGTATCATATCTCTCATGGTTACAAACTCCTTCATCATCTCTTTGTCAAAGAACTTGATAATGAAGATGTATGAGAATCCACCAATGTTTGAAGCTTCCATCCTTTGCAAGATATCAACTTCAACACAAACTTGCAATAATACCAACAAATAAATTGAAGCACAATGGTATCTCACATGAGCAAAAACAAACTAAGCTCCTGGATACCAATTCCACCTGGAAATAGTGTATTGACTCCTTGTTATGCTAAGTGCAAGCACCCTCTCATTTTATTTAAAATAAGTTTTTAGGACCTGCTAATGTGTTAAAACATGCAAGATAGATTATGTGTTAAGTTTTATGCTTCTTCTTCTAAATGTTCATGTGTGAGGAACTTTTCCTTAAAGGTTAAATATGTGTTTTAAATAAATACACAACAAACATGACTCTGCAGCAAATAAAACCATCAAACTCAATAACAATAACAAGATGATAAAGGAATTCACCCCCTCTCCAAGGAAGCATCTCCTTGAGCCTCCATCAATGGGCTTGGATCTTTGGGATTAATTTGTCAAAAGATTCTACAAGATTCTTCAACCCAATGGAAATATTGACTGTACCCATTGGGTTCAAAATACATAAAACCCAAAAATGACTAATAGAACTCTAAAACGGATCATGGCTCATCCGGCATGACTCTCTACATGTGGCCTTAAGCTTCCCTAAGATTCATTGTGGAAAAAACACATTTAAAAGTCCTCAAATGCATTTGAAAACTATCCCAATGTATCTCGTGAGCATAACACGGCCAAAATGACTATTCAGTCACTTAAAATAGACATCGGCTCATCGGAGCATGACCTCAATCAATGAGGGCTTCAAGCTCCCCGGAGCTCTCTGAAACTTCAATGGTTAAAAGCCTATAAAATAAGTCTTCAAATGGCTTTGAAACAATTCCAATGGATCTTAACATCCAAAACCCCTAGCTGGGGGTTTTTGGCACCTCATTTGGCCAAAAATGAAGAAGATAGGCCTCACATTTTCTTTCCTTCAAGCTTGTTGTCTCGGTTCTACAATTCGCACCCCCCATAAGTGAACCTAACTCACACGCTCTTTTAAGCATAAAAAAACCCAGCACCGGGCGCAAACCCACAAATGGTGCGAACTGTAGGAAAGTTACGCGCTATCCCCTAAGAGCCAAGTCCATGGGCACATGGGCCACCATATGACCACACGCATATACAAAAAGGGCTATGCCAACTTCAATTAGGGGATTGACAAGTGTCAAATCATGGACTAACCATTTGAAAACACACACATGGATTCCTACACATTTGCTTGGTTGTGGTCATATGAATAGGTCAGCAGTGACTGCCGGGCTAAGCCCCAACCCTAACGCACCCCAAAACATAATACATTCCAATTCAAATATAAATAAAGTCATATATATAACAAGGCACATAGTATGGCACGTTGGCAGGGTGGACTTTGCAAAGACTTTGCCATGGTGGGGAGGTCCAGGTCTGATCCCCCATGCATCTAAGGCAACATTTTAAACAACCAACCTATACCATGGTGCTACACCACGCCGAAGCTACGGCACCACCCATTTTGCCTATTAAATGCCACGTGGCTCTAAACATCATTCGCCCACATCTACCAATCAACAACTACCACATCATCATCTTCCACCTCGTAATGGACATGCCATGTCGCCACCACCGCCACATCAACATCCTCAAAGACTGCATAAAGATAATTTTTTTCTTCCCTGCTTGACGACTAACAGAAAGGCCGATATCTCATTCATCTGACGTCCGTTTGAACCTGTTTGAGTTAAGGCGCTAGTCTGTGATGACGAGGGCTACGACGCGGTTCGCTGAGGCAATTCTAAAAATGATTTTTGAGCAAAATTTCGACCCCTGGTCCAGATTCCGACCATCTACCAAAATACATATACTCAAAGGCTCTCTAGCCCAAAATGTCCTATCTCACCAACCTATGTCTTCATTTACATTTATATGTACAATTGTGGTTCATCTTAGGGGTATTACATTAGGTGTGACGAGATCATCCTATTCATCGGTTAGAGGATGAGGTCATCGAAGTGTTTCTGAGCTGGGTTGCAACATGACTTTGATGGGTGAAGATATGAAGCAACGAGGATCATTGATCTATCGGGGTGTCTACAAGAGTGATCTAGGTCATTGGATGCAATGGAGTCATCGTAGTCTGATGGTTGGAGTAGACTTAGATGCCTGGGGTGGAGGCACTCTGATGGGGAGACTCCGAGAAGCAATCTAGATCATAGATTGGCGAATAGATTGGCGAATAGATGAGAATTAATATCATTCATTCATCAAAGGAGGGCTATTGGAGGCCTGAAAAGAGGATGAGAGAAATGAATTCGACGACAAAGGACTCTGAGAAGAGATCTAAGTTGTAGATTGGCGGGCGGGTGAGATGTGATCTCAGTCGTAGATCTATGTGGGTCCCACATGAATACTTAGTGAAAAAAGGAGAAGGCGGGGGTTAACCACCTTGTAAGTAGAGACACCGAAGTAATCGGAGCCATTGATCTCAAAATCCAAGGGTCATCAGATCCGTCGGAGTATGCATGATCGGAGTATATCTATCAGAGTGGAATATGACTCCGATGGAGAAGAAATCTGACTGCGATGAAAGAATTTGAGTGAATCTAAGTCATCGATTTAGGTGGATTGATGGGAAAATAATATCAATGATTAGGATTAATCCCTATTTTGAGATCGACGGTGCATATTGCTTCATAGGCAAGACTGTCCGTTAGTTTCAAAAAACAAATTGGGAGCCATTTTATTATTGTGTCCATAAATAGAGCATATTAAGTCGGATTTTGATGAAACTTATGGTTGTTTTCTGTAGGGAGGAGGTCAACAAAAGTTCCAAAGAGAAAAGTTCATTTTTTCTTAGATTGTATGAAATTGCAAAATAGTGATTTTAAAGATCTAGGTCCACATCATTGGAAGAGGTCTAGATTAAGTCGAAACTATTGGAGAGATTCCAGAACAAGACATGAAATAACTCACTAAGGAATCCAAACAAATCCTAAGGGATTGGAATGTTGAAATGGATGTCAAAATAGACCAAAATCCACTATTTTGGGTCACTTTTTTGGGATTTTTTAGATTTTCATAGGAGGAAAAGTGGGTCCACATCACAAAATGGAAACTCTTTATCTATCTACATTTTATGAAATCACTAAGGCAAACAACTTTGCTTTAGTAAATTTTCCTAAAAGTGCACATAGCTGAGAGATAGCCGGCCATGCTAAAATCTCAAGTCCTGAAAAAGGGGAAAAAGGGGCAAATTGTTTCATTTCCAGATTGTTGCGCTTTTGATCGGGTGTAAGTCGACAGGAATATGACAGTTTTTATGAACTTCTTGTCATTATTTTTATCTATTCCTCATACAAAAAATTTACCCTGATACATTTCTTCACAGTTGACTGAAGTTGGATTTTCAATAAAATTACACTAGTGGAAAAAATGCAAAAATGGGGTGAAAGTGATTTTTCAGCAGCTTCATAACTTCCAACTCAAATATTGGATTGGGACATGAGTACTATTGGAAATATGATTCATAGTAGAATAAAATGAAATTATTAGAATTTGTAGAATTGTTATATAAATCTTCATAAATTGAACGTAAAAAAGGACATGTAGCATTAATTGACAAATTTTATTATATGCATATTTCTAACAAAATGGTTTCTTGCACATTTTGCACTAGGGGTTATAAACATATCGCTTGGACATAAGCATTCATATTCAAGAAATGGAGGAGGAGAGAGAGCCTTCCGCCATGATAAAGAATCTTAAGGATAAAATATCAGTGTTGGTACGCAGACGTAATCCAATGGGAACAAGGTAGAGGAAGAAACCTTAATAGATATTGTAAAGAATAGAATTGTAGAGTTACAAAGAAGATAATGAGAGGATGAAGAGAGAAAAATCATATATAAATTATCAAGTGATGCAAATCCTAAATCAGTTGCAAAGGAAAGAAAGGAATCGATCAGATTCAAGATGGGTAGAAGAAGGAAGATATCAGTGAAAGAAGAGATAACTATAGAAGAGTAGGTTATTCAATATGTTATATAAGCACTCATATATGTCACTCACCTCCTTACTCAGCCAGTAAATTTTATGTATTTGAATATTCCATAAGTAGTCTAGAAATGTCTCATGTTAGGCACCAAAGAAGAAGACATGAATTGACTAGCTTGGTAAGGAAAGTTAAGAGCTTAGAACACCATCCTTTGATGGTGAAAGAGAAAGGTAAGATGATGTTGATTCCTAGTTTCTTGGAATAAAGAAGTATTTTAGTTGCACAATTACTCATCTAACCTAGAATCCAAAATTTCCACCCACCATTTACGTGGGAAAGTTGTTATGTGGTGGATCAACTTAAGAAAGCTGATCTCATAAATGAGGGCAAGATCACTTGAAATCAATTCACAAAAAATTCAAAAGGAGCACCTTTAAAATCACTTCTATGACAATGAAATGCATTATTTGAACTTTTAGGTCAAGCATGACCATGGTAAAGTATGAAAATAAGTTCTTGGGGCTTCTAAAGCATGTGGGGTTTATAAAGGATGAGAAGGTGAAAATATAAAGGTTTTTTAGTGTAATGCCTTCATTTTATAAAGGGAATACTCAATATAATGATCCCAGTACTTTGATTGATACCATCAGGAAGGCTAAGTACCTGTATGAGTGATCCGGATTTATGTAGGAACACAATGAAATACAAAAATACACATAAACACAGATATGCAGCGGAATAAAGACTTCATTTCATTAATAACAAATGACTGAAATATGCTTACAGACAGAATGGAAATAAACTAGCTAGGGCGTTGGTAGCTTATCTCTGAGAAGAGATGTGACCGCTACTCGCATACGTGAGAAGATGATTACAATGAGGCTCTGAAGTCCCTTTTACAATAAACGGGAATGCCAAAATTCCTAGACATCCAAAAACCTAACCATGGGAGATGAAGTGCCAAAAGTCATGTGGGCCCCGTTTGGGTAAGTTGGTACATCAACTTCCCTGGGTCGTAAATTTTGCATACGAACTATGTTTTAGGCGTATGATAGCCCATTGGAAAGATCTATCTGAGGACTACAACATTTTGTACAAAATTTCATGATGAAATTTTGCAACCACAACATACCCCAAAAAACGTCGTTTAGGGCCTTAAAACGGCTCCAGAAATTCAGGACCCGAAAAACTGCTAAAAATAGTAAACTGTGCGAAAACTAAAAAACTGAATGAAGCAATGGTGGGGGTCCAAGTGGAATAGGTGGGTGGCCACCAATATCCACCTGGATCATTCCTCCCCCCTTAGGAAGCAATGGTCCCCATTGCGTTGAGTTCCTCCATGAGATGAGGAAACTTCTGTTGAACTTGGTCCCT
>SNQJ01S0136332.1:4823-16339 GCA_010110895.2 Picea sitchensis
TTATTTATTACTGCTCATTATTGGATAATAATTCTACATTGATATAACATTTGAAGAAAAAGGATTATAATTACATTATTACTGATTCACCCCCCCTCTCAGTAATCCAACAAACCCCACTGTGGTCAGTCACATGTGGATAATGATGATTGTAATGAAGAAATTGTCATTGAGGTAATGTATGATGAGGAGAACATGCAAATGAAGATTGGTTGAAGATCAAGCAAGAAATACAATATATTGATAATTTTCTAAATGTAAGAGGACACCTGCTTGAAACAATGAATGATTATGAATTTGTAGCAATAGTGAATGTTATAGAGGAAATTGAAAAACATGTGTTAGATGATGTTGTAGACAACGTCAATACTGAAACAAAGGTTAATAGAGATGAAGTATTTGAAGCTGCAACAACAGAGCTGGGAGCATTGACAGAAGCAGACAACAATGAAGAAGAGCACCCAGATGCAGTGCCAAAATATTTTGAAGAATATTTGAAGTTCCTTGAAGAATGGCTTGGAAAGCCACAACTTACTAGAAACTGCATAGCAGGAGAGAAAAATGAAAAAAAAACAAAAATTATATTGATTTAAATATTCTAATGAATGGTTTTGAGTCTGCAGGTTTTGACATTTGGGAACAACAAGATGAAGTTGTTGTAGAAGAAAAAGACATTGTAGTATTCACATACAATCAAGATTTGGAATTTGTTGATGACATCATGGACGAGGAAGAAACTGAAAAAGTTAATAATTTTTTTATGCATTGGAGTCTTGAAGAAATCAGATTTTACTATGAGTTAATGTTGCAACAAATTGATGATCAAAATCTCAATGGTGAAGAGAAAACAACAGAGAATGATATGTGGCAATAGTTCACATACAAACAATTTTTCGAAGAAAAAGTTGAAGAGGACAAGCATAGACAATTTGAAATAATTTTCAGATTGATGACAAACACCAACAAGAAGATGAAGGATAAGAAGTTGAAACATGGAATTTACAGCAAAAGAGGAAGACTTAAATTGAAAATGCATAGAGGGTTCAGAATATGGAAAAGGAGGAAGATAAAAACTCACTCATACAAGGAGTTGAAACACATTTTAAGGTTTTGTTTGAATTGTCCTTTGTAATGTTTGTAAGCCTAGATGAGACTAAGACCGACATGCATGTTTTGTATTTTTATTGTATTAAATCCATTTCTCCAATAAGAGGGAGTGTTGGATAATAATGGCGAAATGCCATAATTAGGAAATGGTTAAAATGGATTGCTAGATAAGTGTTTGCGTGGTTTTCAGATCCACAAATTCAGGAGGCTATTAGAGGCTATCCTAGCCTATAAATATATATGTAATTTATCAAATGGTATTTGAGTGTGTGCGAGCATAGTCTCACTTGTGATGTGCCCTTGTGGCCTCACTATTATTGAGGTTGATTGATCTTGGTTTTTAATTGACCTAATGCAAACTCTTTTGTTTCAGTTCGGACTAAGCGAAGAGGTGTCTCACATCTTGGATGGATTCATGCATCCTATCCAAACAATATGTGATGCTCTGGTGTACTCTTTGTTGAATTTCAAAGGCATTGGAAATATCTTGTAAAAGGTTCTTCATACGCTCTAACTTAACTTGCTAGAAGTGATTCTTTCAATCCATGTGAATAAGATGATCTATTAGTTTTATGATTGGAGCAACAAAACCATTGCTTATCATGTCTGTTGCAACTTGACCTGCTACTCCCGTTACCACGACCCTGCTGTCACTCAAAGAGAAGGAAGAGTTTTGAGCCATGGTGTTACTTGGAGCGGAGAGAGAAGCAGAAGAAAATATATTGAGTATAAAAACTAAGAAATCTGAACTTGAATGTATAAGGACGACTGTTGCAAGGAAAAGAGGATGTGTGATTGAGAGCATGCAAGAAATATGTCATTAATAGGTAGAGGCGATGACCTGTATGGTGTCGTGTGGAATGTGGGATGGGATGGTATGGTGTCGTGTCTGTCAGTGTGGGTGCATGGGACTGATAACATCTTTATGAAGGTAGTATGATTAAAAAAATAAACTGAGTGAATTAGCATCCATCATAAAAAACAATAGATCCTTTGTTGGAATTTTAGTGCAAGGATGAAAGTTTTATTATCTTCAAGTTGAGACAGGTAATAGACCAATTCAAAGTGATGCAATGCTAAGAATGTAACAAAGTCCTTTTTCTACACCAAAATGACAGTAAAGCCAATTAAATTTTACATATGCATGTTTCTCTATTTTATAGTCCGTGTTCTACACCAAAATGACTAATGACAGTGAAGCAAATTAAATTTTACATGTGCATGCTTTTCTATTTAATAAGTTAAAATGGTGCAAAATAATATATTTGTTTATAATCAACAATTTTAGATGTGAAGCATTTTTTGCCCAAAAATCTAAATCTAAAATCATTAGACCATACAACTCCTAGATGATCTAACTATGTTGTTACTAGGGAATTTTCTTGTAAACAATGATTATTTATGGTAAATATATCTTGTGTGTTACCCATTCTCTTGTATGTTGCAGGTCAATGATTATTTATGGAAAATATATCTTTAACATTGCTGGCGTTTTACCCATTCTCTTGTTTGTTGCAGGTCTTGTTTCCTCCCGGTTGTCTAAGATCGTATGTGATTTTGAAATGTATTTCCCCCCTAAATGTTGGTTGAGAGAGACTACTCCTTTAATCTACCGATATATAACTTGCCCCTTACATTGTTTATCCAACTTTGATAACCCCTTTCTACTAGTATTAATTTGGCTCAAGGATCTCAAAACATGTAACAACTATATTGTGCAATGTCCATTTCCATTGCATTTCATGTATAGGATAGTTTTGATAGCTATGATAGTCTTGGTTTTCATTTTTCTATTCATGTATTTCCGATTGATATTCTTAGATTGGATCCTAAAAACAAATTTGTATTGTATCAACCGGTTAAGCCTTCCATCTAAAATTTGTCATTAAAATCCTCATTAATGTGGAATTTTGGACCACCTATCATGAAGAATATTGCCTATGATGAAGAATATTCTACCATCACTGCATCCATCCTGTCCATTTGAAATTTGTCCTCAAAAACTTCATTAATGTGGAAAATTTCAATCAACTTAAAAATGAAAATTGGGATTTCAACCATCCTTAGTCTACATAATTCCATACAACTGCAATTCAATGCCCCCTATTAAACGCCTATCTTGGAATCTTCATTTTATTTGGTAAAATCTTACCTCACAAACACTCAAAGCCGTCCATTGGTGGAGTAGAGATCAATTCTTCCAACATGTGGTGTGTTAATGAGATGGATGTCGAGTGTTTTGTAGTGGCATTCTTAAATTCAAGGCGTGGCTCTAGAAAGTTCCAGGATACATGTAATTTCTAATAAAATTTTGGTGAGAGCCTTTAGTATTGTTGTGGACTTACATTGACCCAAAAAAAAATGGAATAGTATCATTTTTCAAACAAGTTAAAAATGACCATATATTCAAAATTTAAGATAAATGCTCAAAATCCAATATGTGTGTTGTTCTACTTCAAGCCAATGTTACATATACTTCTATTGTCCAACTTTTTACAATGTTACAACTTTTTTTTATCATAATTTAAACATATTCATTTGAATATATATGTTGCCCTTAGTTTCTCTTTGTGTTGCCTCTATGATTCCATGAACCAACCTCTTCGTAATAGTTATGATGTTTGCATTGTTCAGGAGCTCAATGGATAACTACTAGTAATTACTTCTACTGCAAAGAAGAGTTCATTATATAAAGGAGAAAACAATTGCTTAATTGATGACATACTCTATGTTTATATTCCTTGCTTAAATGATTACATACTCTATTTACATTCCACCATTTTTCTGCATCTTCTAATTAAGCTTTAAAATATGATCATTGGTGAATACTTATAGAATTAAAATAAATTTATATCAGGATATGATCATTGGTGAATGCTTATAGAATTAAAATAAATTTATATGGCGTGTTTCCCTCCATTAATTTGTTTTTGATTTTTTGTTTTTCTACATATTTTTCATATGGTCTCCATGAAAATGATTGATTCTCCTGATTTTTAATCATGTATTTCCTAATTTTAAATCATGTATTTCCATTGGATCACTACTTCACCAACAACATCACTTTTGACCTTATGATTCAAATCAATATGCAAAAAGCCTTTCGACACTTGTTGGTGTATGTTATACTAATCATATTAGTTTGGATTTATTTTAATCTCAGATTTATCAAATATGATCAACAAGATTAGTCACATTAATTTAGATTTTTCATTTAAATAAATCAATGTCATTAGCCTATACAACCTTTGTGTGAAATTAGGTGAATCAACAAATTTGGACCTGGAACTACAGAAGAACGAGGATCTAAATCACTCGTCCAAAACATTGAACATTGATTATCTGTGGTTACATCACTTTAAATCCCCATCTCCGCTTGTCCTTACCTTTCACCATTCCAAAACCTTCGCTGGAACATTGATCCTTGAAAAAAACTGCTAAATTATTTATGGTATCCATTTTTGTTGATACAGATAGTTTAGAGAGGAGCATCTTACCCTTCTTTATGTTCATCTTCACTTTTATGTTAACATGGAAGCATTTAATTTCTTATATTAACATGCTTTATATGTGTGGGGGATTCTCTAATTATTTTAGATGTTTTTCACATAAAACAAAATAAAAAAATTTAAGTGATGTTTATAAATAATTTTAAGGATGGAATAGGATTCAAATTAATTTAAATTGGAATTATAATATTTTTTTAAATATTGAAAGTTATTATTTTTAAAATTTTTAATATTTATATAAGTTAATTAATTCTAGTTCATTACTTAAAAAACATTAATATAATTAAATTGTATTGAGTTTTTTTATTTTAATTAAATTATATTAAATATTTTTATTTTTTATAAAATGTTTATGTTTATGATTATTTTTACTTTGTAATAAATATTTGTATGTAATTAATTTTGTTTGAAATCTAGTCATAAATTATTAGAAGTGTAGATTTAAGTAGTTGAATCTATATAATCTAATTATTATAAAAGTTTTTGAAAATGTTAAATCCACAATTATATCAACAATTCATATAATTTTTTAAAATGTAATAATTATGTTCAAATTTTTTAACCATAAAATTTGTTGAATAAATCTTTTATTAATTATTAATATTTCATTTATTTAAACAACACAACCATCCTAATTCACTTTAACATTTCCTTTTTCATTTTTTTTCTCGCCACTTGGAAGGAATAATTTTATGTGTTTATCTTTATTTTTATATTAACTTTGGAAGCATATGATCTTTTTCCTCACGCGGCTTTAGAAAAAACTTGACTTTGTTTAACATATGCACATTGTAAGACTTGACTTCATTTGTTTATATGCAGAATTATACAAAGAATTTATTAACACAACGTGCATAATATAACTATTTAAAATATCAAATAGTGGCCTGGAATTTCACATTTATGGTGTCAAATAGTCTATAGTAGGCCTGGAATTTCACATTCAATTTCTTTGTTAAATAAACATTTGATTATGGTGGTGTTGTGTTTTTTTATGTTTTTCATTTTATATTTAATGTAAATGTGTAAATGTATTTATTTTATTTTATTTTTATATATAAAGTTAATCATTATAATTTTTTCATCTTTTTACATTTTGAACATACAATTTTACGTAGAGAGGATGTTTTGCCCACTTTCATAACCTTTGTTCTTATTATTCTGGCATGATCCTACTTCAAAGAGTGCATCATTGACAACGTTGAAGATGAAGGAGTGCACCACTTGCAAAGGCCAAATGCATTATGGTATGGAGGAGTTAATCGTACTAGTTACTACACTTATACAAATTTATGATGAGTTACTTGAAACATTGAATGTGAAATTGTTGGTTTGATCATTTATATCCCTGTCACATTTGACTTGCCAAATTTGTAACAAGCTCTCGAATATATCTTCAATGGAAAATATGTGATCATCATTGTCAATTTCATCATCTTCATTAGTACATTCATCATTCTTGAACCCTATATTGTGTTGGAATGGAACAATGTCTTGTATTTGCTAGAATTCAAGATACATGATTTGCACCTATATGCTTTAGACGAATTGGCCTATACATCCCATGGCTTGACACATTAAAATGCCATGTGCATGTTTATTATGGGATTGTTATTGATGCTAGTGTTCATTGACATAGCTATGTTGATATGGTTAAAGGTTAGCTAGACAATATGTCGAATATACTAACTTGTGTGATTGCAACTCTAGACCTCCCAACCACTCACATCAACCTCTAATAATGTGCTAACTATATCCTTATCTATACTTATCCTTAATCAATGATCTCTTCCAAGTTTCAAAATGTATTTGACATATCTTGACAAGTTAATTTATTCAACATCCCCAAGGAACTATTGTGACAGGTATGTTTTCCAGTTAAAATTGTTAAGATTATGTTAGTCATCATAAGGGATACAAGTCATAGAGGTTATGGCTCAATATATGTAATGGGTTTTAATTTCATGGTTAATGTGTTTAGGATCATAGTGGTTAGAGATTATAGCATGTGTCCTTAGAATGTTGTTGTGTTAGGGATCATATTATGCCTAGGGTCATAATGCTACATAGTGATTAATAATTAATGTGTATGAAGGGTTCTAAGGTATTTTAAGATCAAAATAATCAAAGATAAATTCACTTATTATTAGACCCTGCCTTCTGCATGGACTATAGCCGAGTTACTTATTGACTCTCAATTAGTTGTGCCTTTGACTTAAATTTAAGTTTGATTTCCTAAGTTTAAGCCATTATATATGTTTGTTGACCAAGATGCAACAACTGAATATGTGTTTGGATGAACATCTAAGATGCTACTGGTATGGATTTCTCTATCAACATGTCCCCACACTAGTTATAAATGTCCCCTTTCCAGATCCCCACACTAGTTATAAATGTCCCCTCTCTCTGGATATCATTGGACCAGAACCCTATTACTTCAAATTTCCCCTAGATTGACAAAGAAACATGTACAACTGAACATGCAAGTTAATTATCTTTTCTTTTACAACTGAACATGCAAGTTAATTATCTTTTCTTTTACAACTGAACATGCAAGTTAATTATCTTTTCTTTTACAACTGAACTAAAAACTATGAATTGAACTAAATTGAACCTCAAATAAATTTACCCCTATTTTCCTGGATTCCACTATTGCATAAGATATTCTATTTTCTGTTTTTGCTGAATTTCAACTTTTTTTAGTAACTGAAAAGAGAACTAAAGATGCATTTTACTAGAGCTACATTCTGTTTGAGTATTAAAAAGGATTAAATGTGTTCTTTGTTTAACTTGAATTTATATTTTTCCAGTAAACGTAAAATAATCCATTAATTAATATAAATCTGTATTTATATACTTTGCGTTTTAAATTAAATTTATATGGGATATCTTTGCAAAGGACAACTGGAAAATTCACTGAAATTTCATGTTTTTTCTTCTTTTCTTTACATGGTTGCTTATTTCGTTTACTTCTTTGATTTTTTTTCACATACGAATTCTTAATATGTGAACACAAAATAGCCAAAACCGTGGAATGTAGGTGGTTTATAATAAATCAAAATATTTCGTATTTAGAATTTGGTTATTTATTTTCAATTCAAAATATATGTGGGTAAGTTATCATTTGGTTTTATCATTTTAGTTGAATCATGTGTTGGGTTAAGCGATTATATTAGGGTTTTTAAATTTTTGTGTTATAGATGGTTCTTATGCGAGATCTATTGGTGTTCCATATTCTTTATTCCCTCTGGTTACTGGAATTATGCCAACAACTTCTGCAAAGTTACAACCAATATTGTAAAACTCCAATTAAAATATATTTAAATTCCAGGGTATCATAATATTGGAGTACAATGTCCACTACAATAGAATAGCTCATTAAAATAGTTATATTTGCTTATTGAATTTCATACTTTTTATTGTTTGAAAATTATAGTTGAATATTGTATAGTATAGCTAAATAATATTTTTTTAAAGAAAATTTTCTTACAAAACCAACTTTGAATCATTGGTAATACTTTGTATTTCAAATTTAAATATCATAACCAAGTATAATCAAGTATTGTTTTTATTTGTTACATATTATAAAATAAATTATAGTTGAATATTGTATAGTATAGCTAAATAATAGTTTCTTAAAGAAAATTTTCTTACAAAACCAACTTTGAATCATTGGTAATACTTTGTATTTCAAATTTAAATATCATAACCAAGTATAATCAAGTATTGTTTTTATTTGTTACATATTATAAAATATAATTTTATTATTGTTTTAAATTATTAGTCAATTTTCAAACCTGCATAGCAGGGACTACTATGCAACACTTGTTTTTAATGTTTTTTAAATTAAGTTTACCATGGAAGTGAATACCTATATCAGGGAAAGCAATCTTCCATGTGTCATTGTGTGTTTATGGGTATAATGGATAGGGGTTACAATGTATTAAGGTATTAGTTTGTTTACTATCAAATGTGTTAAGGGAATATTGTGTCATGGTTCATAGGGACTATGGGTCCTAGTGGTTAGGGTGTTAGTTTTCTCATGGTCAAATTTTATGGTGAATTATTTTGTTAGGGGTCATAGTCATTAGGGATTAAGGTGTGTTAGTGGGTTAGGGTGTTAGGCATCATAGCATGTTCACAATCAAAATGGCTATGGTTTATAGTGTATTAGGGTGTTAGTGTGTTTGGGTTTAAAGTGTGTTAGGAGACAATTGTGTCAAGGGTCATCCTATGCCTATGGTCATAATGGTTAATGTTCAAGGTGCATGAAAGGTGCAAAGGTGGGTAAAGGTCAAATTAATCAATGTTCAAGGTGTGTTAAGGGTGTTGGGGTGTGTCATGGTCTTTCAAGGTCAAAACATTCCATTGAGGTGTTAAGGTGTATGAAGGTTGAGCATGATGACAATGCTAAGAATGATGACGACGATGACGTTGATGATAATGAAAACAATGAATATCATCATGAGAATGATAATGATGATGATGATGATGATGATGATGATGTGATGATAATGACATTTTCATCATTGTCACTATCATCGTTATCGATTTTCATCATTTTCATCATTGTTGGCACTGGGGCAGACCCAGGGTTCAACGCTTCAACAACGCACCAACAAAACCCTAACTATCGGACCTTTCGGAAACACCTGCGAAGCAGATGTAGTCTCACCTGAGGTAGAGGAAGGGGGGGTTACGGGACTCAGGTGTCTGTAACCAAGCTAAGACACAGATCCGTGATTATAACACTTCACAAAGTATTCAGAAGATAACTTGCATCAACCTATTAGTCTTATTCACATCGCAGATCAAACCCTAAGTACAGATCGACGTAGTAACTATGACAAATACACATCACACTTAGCATCATAAGTTAGGTCTAACACATTTAACATAAATAAAGCACTAAGCATTCATAACAATATCCATCATACATAACTATCCATGCACTAAGCAGATTCACAGTATAAACATCATAGCACAAAGCAAATCATCAACACAGGATATACGTGGTTCACCCCAGTGTGGGGCTACGTCCACCAGCCGATTCTTCTTCTTTATTAGGATTCAATCTCTTACATTTGTATGCTCCTGTGCACTAAGCTAGAGAGCCAAGCTTCACACTGGACATGTGATCTATGCACTAAGCACCAGATCCACCTTCCCAAAATCAGGTCAAGGAACAAGGCCAACTTTTCTATCAAGCAAAGAGCCTTACATACATGTTATGTTGCACAAAGAAACTCAAAACTACTTGCCTCTTGCACTTAGCCAATTGCATCCCCTTCACTAAGCTACAACTACTTCTACCTTACAATCTCTTCTTATTTACACTTTTACATTCGCTTACAAAAAGGATTAATCATGGGTAAACCCATGGGCCGACATCCTATAAACCCTAATACAAAAACCCTAATGAACCCCTTGCTGGGTCCACAAAACAAGTGAGATCCCACGATCTCAGCTCCGCCTGGGCAATCCATTTTCGACCAACCTGTCGAAGTCCGAAAAGTGGTCAAACCTGACCAATGTTTCCTCAAAACTTGGTCAAGGGCCAACAAGCCCCCAACACTCATCTGTGACTCCTCCCGAGTCACTCAGATCTGGGCAGCGCTGCTTCGAAGGCCTCGCGATTAGCTTGAGTTGCCTCCACTTGTTGCTTCATCTGAGCCTCATGCTCAACGAACTCCTTGATCATTTGTGTTGTAACAGGCTCTTCTAGGCGTTGTTCCACTGTTGCAACCACTTGGTCCAGTTGTGAACCTTGTCCTTCAATTTCTTCAAACACCACGTAGTCTTCCTCTTGCACTGGTTGTAGTCTCTATGTGACATTTACTAGCCATTCAGAGTGTCGTTCTAATAGTCGTGGCGCCTCTAACTGTCATATAGCTCTTCCGGGGCGAAGTCCGATTCTGCGTGGTTCTGTTGTTCTGGCGAGGTTCAGAGCCTCCAAGCCTACCTCCTATGAAGTCTTCTTTGTAACTTCTTGTAGCTTTTCTAACTTGGATTTATTCTTACTGAGCTTCCTTGCCTTCTGTACTGTGATCCGAGTCTCTCTAACTATTTCTGGATTTCTCTTTCCATTCTTATTCTTATCTTCTCTTAGCGTAGTAGCTTTGCGCTGTTGATGTGATTTAAAAGGGTTCAAAGGTAATACCTCTTTTCTTATTACTTCCTGGATGGATTTACTTTATTATTGCATTGATAGGTTCTTCAAGCCTTCTTGCATTCTTTCAACCTCGATATCTAATTCTCTCGCCTTTTGCTGCTTCGGCTCAACTTCTCGTTCTTCTATCAGTCGATCTATTTTCTAGCTATGAAATCCCTTAGTTCTTTCTTTTTCTTTTCTATATCTGCTTCCTCTTCTTTCCTTATGATTTGATCCTTCTTGATCCAAGTCTTTCCTAACAAAAGTGGAAAAGGGGTGCTATTCTCAACAAACTTAATGACTTCAAATTCCTCTTCAGTCAATGTTCCATGGGTGATAACAGGTACATGAGTAACTCTTCCACATAGGGTTATCATCTTTCCTTTGAACAAGCCTATCCTTCCTAATGACGGTACCACAACATGATTCCCCAAAATTTCCCAAGTGCTTTCTGTCATAATATTTCCTTGTGTTTCCTCATCCAAGACACAGTCTATGTCGAAGTCTCCTATTCTTGTACTTATGCATTGTTTTTCTTTCAAGATCTCTGGTAAACTGACATCTTTGTGATCATTCATTTCTTCTTTTAACTGTACTAATGTAGTCTGGACTTTCTCTGATTCTTTCTCCTTATGGTTCTCTAATATTCTCTTATTCTCTTGAATCATGTTCATTTGTTCAACTTTAGCAATCATCCTTGGGCAATCCTCAACCTCATGACCAATAATTTTACAACAAAGACAGATAAG
>SNQJ01S0136332.1:16389-30327 GCA_010110895.2 Picea sitchensis
TCCTCACGCGGCTTTAGAAAAAACTTGACTTTGTTTAACATATGCACATTGTAAGACTTGACTTCATTTGTTTATATGCAGAATTATACAAAGAATTTATTAACACAACGTGCATAATATAACTATTTAAAATATCAAATAGTCTATAGTAGGCCTGGAATTTCACATTCAATTTGTGTGTTAAATAACTAGCACAGCCACATAATTGTGGCTGATCAACGTAGAAAGGTTGATAAGATGAAAAAAATCCTTAAAAGAATATATTAAATTTTATTATTGATTAACAAATAAACGGTTGAGCTTCATTTATTTGGTGTTAATATTTTAATTTCTGTTAATCACTTACTTGGCAATCAGTTAGCTATCAAAGTAATTTTTAAATATGATTAGGTAAATGTAAAAAAGTAAACATATAAAGGGATGTCTTTATAATAGCTAGGAAGTTAATGATTGAGATCACAGCCATTTATTTTGTGTGACTACTAAGAATATTCCAGCCATATTTAATCCTGTCCATAGAAAACTTATTAAGCACTAAACCCCTATTAAATCTGCCCATTGTCAATAGGTGTACGCCTTTCGGCGTAAACAATTGATTATGGTGGTTGATTATGGTGTCAAATAGTCTATAGTAGGCTTGGAATTTCACATTCAATTTGTCTGTTAAATAAAAATTTGATTATGGTGGTGTTGCGTTTTTTTTATGTTTTTCATTTTATATTTAATATAAATGTGTAAATGTATTTTATTTTATTTTATATTTTTATATATAAAGTTAATCATTATAATTTTTTCATCTTTTTACATTTTGAACATATAATTTTAGGTGGAGAGGATGTCTTGTCCACTTTCATAACTTTTGTTTTTATTATTCTGGCATGGTCCTACTTCAAAGAGTGCACCATTGACAACGTTGAAGATGAAGGAGTGCACCACTGGCAAAGGCCAAATGCATTATGGGCCAAATGCATTATGGTATGGAGGAGTTAATCGTACTAGTTACTACACTTATACAAATTTATGATGAGTTACTTGAAACATTGAATGTCGAATTATTGGTTTAATCATTTATATCCCTGTCACATTTGACTTGCCAAATTTGTAACGAGCTCTCAAATATATCTTCAATGGAAAATATGGCAGTGATCATCATTATCAATTTCATTATCTTCATCAGTACATTCATCATTCTTAACCCTATATTGTGTTGAAATGGAACAATGCCTTATATTGCTAGAATTCAAGATACATGATTTGCACCTATATGCTTTAGACGAATTGGCCTATACATCCCATGGCTTGACACATTAAAATGCCATGTGCATACTTATTATGGGATTGTTATTGATGCTAGTGTTCATTGACATAGCTATGTTGATATGGTTAAAGGTTAGCTATTCACATAAATAAGATATTCTATTTTCTGTTTTTGCTGAATTTCAACTTTTTTAGTAACTGAAAAGAGAACTAAAGATGCATTTTACTATAGCTACATTCTGTTTGAGTATTAAAAAGGATTGAATGTGTTCTTTGTTTAACACGAATTTATATTTTTCCCATAAACCTAAAATAATCCATTAATCAATATAAATCTGTATTTATATACATTGCGTTTTAAATTAAATTTATATTGGATATCTTTTCAAGGACAACTGGAAAATTCACTGAAATTTCATGTTTTTTCTTCTTTTCTTTACATGGTTGCTTATTTCGTTTACTTCTTTGATTTTTTTTTTCACATACGAATTCTTAATATGTGAACACAAAATAGCCAAAACCGTGGAATGTAGGTGGTTTATAATAAATCAAAATATTTCGTATTTAGAATTTGGTTATTTATTTTCAATTCAAAATATATGTGGGTAAGTTATCATTTGGTTTTATCATTTTAGTTGAATCATGTGTTGGGTTAAGCGATTATATTAGGGTTTTTAAATTTTTGTGTTATAGATGGTTCTTATGCGAGATCTATTGGTGTTCCATATTCTTTATTCCCTCTGGTTACTGAAATTATGCCAACAACTTCTGCAAAGTTACAACCAATATTGTAAAACTCCAATTAAAATATATTTAAATTCTAGGGTATCATAATATTGGAGTACAATGTCCACTACAATAGAATAGCTCATTAAAATAGTTATATTTGCTTATTGAATTTCATACTTTTTATTGTTTGAAAATTATAGTTGAATATTGTATAGTATAGCTAAATAATATTTTCTTAAAGAAAATTTTCTTACAAAACCAATTTTGAATCATTGGTAATACTTTGTATTTCAAATTTAAATATCAATACCAAGTATTGTTTTTATTTGTTACATATTATAAAATATAATTTTATTATTGTTTTAAATTATTAGTAAATTTCCAAACTTGCATAGCATGGACTAAGCTGCTATGCGTTTTTTATATTTTTTAAATTAAGTTTACCATGGAAGTGAATACCTATATCAGGAAAGCAACCTTCTATGTGTCATTGTGTGTTTATGGGTATAATGGATAGGGGTTACAATGTATTAAGGTATTAGTTTGTTTACTATCAAATGTGTTAAGGGAATATTGTGTCATGGCTCATAGGGACTATGGGTCCTAGTGGTTAGGGTGTTAGTTTTCTCATGGTCAAATTTTATGGTGAATTATTTTGTTAAGGGTCATAGTCATTAGGGATTAAGGTGTGCTACTGGGTTAGGGTGTTAGGCATCATAGCATGGTCACAATCAAAATGGTTATGGTTTATAGTGTATTAGGGTGTTAGTGTGTTTGGATTTAAAGTGTGTTAGGAGACAATTGTGTCAAGGGTCATCCTATGCCTATGGTCATAATGGTTAATGTTCAAGGTGCATGAAAGGTGAAATGGTGGGTAAAGGTCAAACTAATCAATGTTCAAGGTGTGTTAAGGGTGTTGGGGTGTGTCATGGTCTTTCAAGGTCAAAACATTCCATTGAGGTGTACTGATGGATTGGGGTGTTAAGGTGTATGAAGGTTGAGCACGATGACAATGCTAAGGATGATGTTGACAAGGATGGGAATGATGACGACGACGATGATGTTGATGATAATGAAAACAATGAATATCATCATGATAATGATAATGATGATGATGATGATGATGATGATGATGTGATGACAATGACATTTTCATCATTGTCACTATCATCGTTATTTATTTTCATCATTGTTGGCACTAGGGCAGACCCATGGTTCAATGCTTCAACAACGCACCAACAAAGTCCTAACTACCAGACCTTTCGGAAACACCTACGAAGCAGATGTAGTCTCACCTGAGGTAGAGGAAGGGGGGGTTACAGGACTCAGGTATCTGTAACCAAGCTGGGACATAGATCTGTGATTATAACACTTCGCAAAGTACTCAGAAGATAACTTGCATCAACCTATTAGTCTTATTCACATCGTAGATCAAACCCTAAGTACAGATTGACGTAGTAACTATGACAAATACACATCACACTTAGCATCATAAGTTATGTCTAACACATTTAACATAAATAAAACACTAAGCATTCATAACAATATCCATCATACATAACTATCCATGCACTAAGCAGATTCACAACATAAACATCATAGCACAAAGCAAACCATCAACACAGGATATACGTGGTTCACCCCAGTGTGGGGCTACATCCACCAACCGCTTCTTCTTCTTTATTAGGCTTCAATCTCTTACATTTGTATGCTCTTGTGCACTAAGCCACAGAGCCAAGCTTCGCACCGGACATGTGATCTGCGCACTAAACACCAGATCCACCTTCCCAAAATTAGGTCAAGGAACAGAGCTGACTTTTCTATCAAGCACAGAGCCTTACATACATGTTATGTTGCACAAAACAACTCAGAACTACTTGCCTCTTGTACTTAGCCAATTGCATCCCCTTCACTAAGCTACAACTACTTCTACCTTACAATCTCTTCTTATTTACACTTTTACATTCGCTTACAAAAAGGCTTAATCATGGGTAAACCCATGGGATGACATCCCATAAACCCTAATACAAAAACCCTAATGAATCCCTTGCTGGGTCCACAAAACAAGTGAGATCTCACGATCTTAGCTCCGCCTGGGCGCTCCATCTTCGACCAACCTGTCGAAGTCCGAAAAGTGGTCAAACCTAACCAATGTTTCCTCAAAACTTGGTCGAGGGCCAACAGGCCCCCAACACTCATCTGTGACTCCTCCCGAGTCACTCAGATTTGGGCAGCGCTCCTTCGAAGGCCTCGAGATTTTCTTGAGCTGCCTCGACTTGTTGCTTCGCCTAAGCCTCCTGCTCAACGAACTCCTTGATCATCTGCGTTGTAACAGGCTCTTCCAGGCATTGTTCCACTGTCGCATCCACTTGTTCCAGTTGCGAACCTTGTCCTTCAATTTCTTCAAACACCGCGTAGGCTTCCTCCTACACCGGTTGTAGTCTCTATGTGACATTTCCTAGCCATTCAGAGCGTCATTCTAATAGTCAGGGCGCCTCTAACAATAATATAGCTTCGTTGGGGCGAAGTCCCATTCTGTGTGGTTCTGCTGTTCCGACGAGGTTCAGAGCCTGCAAGCCTACCTCCTGCGAAGTCTTCTCTGTAACTTCTTGTAGCTTTTCTAACTTGGATTTATTCTTACTGAGCTTCCTTGCCTTTTTTACTGTGATCTGAGTCTCTCTAACTGTTTATGGATTTCTCTTTCCATTCTTATTCTTATCTTCTCTTAGCGTAGTAGCTTTGTGTTGTTGATGTGCTTTAAAAGGGTTCAAAGGTAATACCTCTTTTCTTATTACTTCCTAGATGGATTTACTTTATTCTTGCATTGATAGGTCCTTCAATCCTTCTTGCGTTCTTTCAACCTCGATATCTAATTCTCTTGCCTTCTGCTGCTTCGGCTCAACTTCTCGTTCTTCTATCAGTCGATCTATTTTTCTAGCTATGAAATCCCTTAGTTCTTTCTTTTTCTTTTCTGTATCTGCTTCCTCTGCTTTCCTTTTAATCCGATCCTTCTTGATTCAAGTCTTTCCTAATAAAAGTGGAAAAGGGGCGCTATTCTCAACAAACTTAATGACTTCAAATTCCTCTTCAGTCGATGTTCCATGGGTGATAACAGGTACATGAGTAACTCTTCCACACAGGGTTATCATCTTTCCTTTGAACAAGCCTATCCTTCCTAATGACGGTACCACAATAGGATTTCCAAAAATTTCCCAAGTGCTTTATGTCATAATATTTACTGGTGTTTCCTCATCCAAGACACAATCTATGTCGAAGTCTCCTATTCTTGTACTTATGTGTTGTTTTTCTTTCAAGATCTCTGGTAAACTGACATCTTTGTGATCATTCATTACTTCTTTTAACTGTACTAATGTAGTTTGGACTTTCTCTGATTCTTTCTCCTTATGGTTCTCTAATATTCTCTTATTCTCTTGAATCATGTTCATTTGTTCAACTTTAGCAATCATCCTTGGGCAATCCTCAACCTCATGACCAATAATTTTACAACAAAGACAGATAAGACCTATACCAGGGCATTCCTTAGCAAGATGTCCCAACCTTCTGCAATTATAACACAATGTCAATCCTCTCTTTCTATTGTAAGTTCCCCAACTTCTCCTGTACTGCGCACTAGGATCACAATGCTGGACCTGCAATCTGCAAAAATTCTTTCTAGGTTCCTGCATCCAATTATTAGTCCAAAAATTCTTTCTATACATAGGAATAACATATCTTTATTCATTTCTATTAGCTTTAATTAGATCAACTCTTTCTTCCTGCTGTGCCTTAGCTTTCAGACTAGGAAAAAATCTATTAAACATACTTAAATTCATGATTTTGAAATAAAAATTTCCATTTATCTTACTCTTATCAAAGTACAAAGATTTACCTTTTTCAATATCTTACCTATTTTCTTCAGATCTGGTTTCTTTCTTAGCACAGAGCTTCGCAAGTCAAGTAGAATACTACGCACTACAACAACAGATCTACGTACAAGGCTTCTTTTTTCTTTACTTTAGTTCCCAACAATCACAGTTTCAGGTCCCGGCAACAGAACCATTTGTTGGCACAGGGGCAAACCTAGGGTTCAACGCTTCAAGAACGCACCAACAAAACCCTAACTACCGACCCTTTCGGCAACACCTGCAAAGAAGATGCAGTCTCACCCGAGGTAGAGTAAGGGGGGCTTACAGGACTCAGGTGTTTGTAACCAAGCTGGGACACAGACACTTCACAAAGTACTCAGAAGATAACTTGCATAAACCTATTAGTCTTATTCACATTGCAGATCAAACCCTAAGTACAGATTGACGCAACAACTATGAAAAATACACATCACACTTAGCATCATAAGTTAAGTATAACACATTTAACATAAATAAAGCACTAAGCATTCATAGATCTATTCATCATACATAATTATCCATGCACTAAGCAGATTCACAGCATAAACATCATAGCACAAAGAAAACCATCAACACAAGATATATGTGGTTCACCCCAGTGTGGGGCTACATCCACCAACCACTTCTTCTTCTTTATTAGGCTTCAATCTCTTACATTTATCTTCTCCTATGCACTAAGCCACAGAGCCAAGCTTCGCACCGGACAGGTGATCCACGCATTAAGCACCAGATCCACCTTCCCAAAATCAGGTCAAGGCACAGAGCCGACTCTTCTATCAAGCACGAAGCCTTACATACATGTTCTGTTGCACAAAGCAACTCATAACTACTTGCCTCTTTCACTTAGCCAATTACATCCCCTTCACTAAGCTACAACTACTTCTACCTTACAATCTCTTCTTATTTATACTTTTACATTCGCTTACAAAAAGGCCTAATCATGGGTAAACCCATGGGTCGACATCGCATAAACCCTAATACAAAACCCCTAATGAACCCCTTGCTGGGTCCACAAAACAAGTGAGGTCCCGCGATCTCAGCTCTGCCTGGGCGCTCCATCTTCGACCAACTTGTCGAATTCCAAAAGTGGTCAAACCTGACCAATGTTTCCTCAAAACATGGTCGAGGGCCAACAATCATCATTGTCATCATATTATTATTGTTTTTTAAGATTTTAATGATGATGCCAATTAGGATGATTCCTTGATATTGTAAAAGTGCTTGTGTCCATTAGTGACTTCATTTTCAACACCTGTTACTTTGTTACTGAACTATACAAATTAGTTTAGTGCACAACAATTCCCTCACTATTATTTAGATCAAAGAAGATTCCCATAGAGGAATATTACTTATTAAGCCAATGAGTAATAACATATGAAATTTATATAATGTCAACTATCCATCTAAGTCACATAGCATGTGAGAAGAAATTTACCATTAAGATTTGAATCAAGAAGGAGCTTAAATCAAGAAGGGAAAAAAATAAGAGTACTCATTTTGAATCATATCATCACTTGATTAAATAAGATTTATTACATATCCATATTAGACTAATATTGAACTTCATCCAATTCAATATCTGACTCATTTGGGTTGGAATTTGTATCCAACCCTTTAGAATCATTGAAAGGATTGTCCATAACATCATGTGGGATGTCTAGCACTAAGTCATCATCAATATAATCGTCATCATTAAGATGAAGCATAAGGTGTGGGCCAATGACTAGATGGTCAACTTGATTCTTCTCTTTGTCCAACACTTATTTCTTCTCTCTTGCATCTTCTTATTCTTCTTCATGAACATCTTTTTTAGGCAAAATACACTTTATATGCCTTCCTCTTGGATAAAATCTAACAACAAATGACCAACCTTCTTTACTTGGCACTTGTGCATAAAATACTTGCTCACATTGATTTGGAAGTACATAGGGGTTTGTATTTGGCTCCTACCTAGTAGTATTAATCATAGTAAATCCATTATCATAATCAATAACAATAATTTCATCACCTTACAACAACAATTTGTACCACCTTACCTTAAAGAGAACCACTTCAAAGGATTTAAAGTCTATCCAATATATCTTCCAAATAGCCATAGTACCTCAACTCAAATGTGATCGGATGTCTGTCACCCCTATGGGAAATATTAGTAACCTAGAAAATTTTAGTTATCCCACTGTCACAAGTTTTCTTCTTATCATCCAACTATTTGGTGTGATATATTCTACCATTACAACACATAGCTTTGTGATGTTTCACTTGTATGCTCCATATGTTATAAATGCATTGTCATGAATTGAAAAATATATGTATAAGATAATTTGAGGGGAAAAAAAAAGAAAATGGAAATTAAAATCTAAAAATCAATGGTAAATGCTTGCATTTCTATCTTTTGCACCATATGCTAGATCAATTTCCTTCTATTCCATATTTGTATCACTATCCAAATAAGCTATTTTAATCAACTCTACCACCCCACTCTATGATAATCTATGGTAAACTTCATTGCATTGTTCTATCCATATATCCATCCAATCAAATATTATTTTCAATGTATAAATGCATTGCATTCCACTCTCCACTACCTGGATGAAGGAAAAAAAAAGATTTAGTGTACCAATTAATCTTAAAAAGTTATGTATGAAGATAGTAATTACAATAAAAGGTAATATACTTCACTTTTCTCCATCTACCTTTCCCAACAACAACCCCCCTTCAAATTTATTGGTGGGATTGACATCCTTTAAGAGAGGCACATTAATATCACCCACTACTTGGGGTAAATACTCACTAAAATACACAGTGGATTAATATACCATATAGTGTTCAACCATTGAGTCCTTCGGATATGATAATTTTATAATGAAATACTTCAATGCCTTCAAGCACCTATCCACCAACTACATTGATCTTGAGTGTATGGGTCCACATATTTTAATCTCCTCGACTAGGTATATGAGATAATGTTCTTATGCATTGAAAAAACATTGTTACAATGATCTATACATTGCCATGGATATTCCACCGAAATAACTCGCCACAATAGATCTTATATTATTATGAAAACATTTTATTATTAGGGTAATTTGTGGGTAATTTGCTTAGATATCGGGTTTATTATCTCTAGATTATTGCTCAAAATTAATGAAATAACTAAAATCTAAAAATGAAAGCTAAGAAAATGGACACACCATCCATAAAATTTCACACAAGATGTATCTTGAGAAACCCAATACGGGAGAAAATCCAATAAGAAGGTGAGGTCTATGCTTTGCTCTCTTTTCTTCAGTTATGAAATGCAAGTACAAAGAAAGGGGGAACTTACTATATGTTCTACTCCTCTATTATTCTCTCAAATCCCCCTCCTAGATGTTCTACTCAACTATTGAACATGTATAATACTAAATAATTGAACCCTTTCTCCTCCTAGCAACTAAATACTTAACATAACTTGATAGTCGTCTAGAGTTAGGGTTTTTGCATGTCTCAACCCTCAATTAGTGTTAGGTTTTGGACCTTCTAGAATCTTATTGAAATTCCACATGTGGCTAGCCCCACATGTGTGAGTAATGGGGATGGCATGGTGCCCACTTGGTACCATGGTGGTTAACAAGGTATGTCGAATTGCAGGAGGCATACATTTTCCATACAAGCTCTTATTAAGGTGATTTTCACACCGTTGGAAAGATCTTGGTGCATGAACAACATAAAGAGGATAGGAGACATGATCACAAAATTTTGACCCCAAAAATTGTCATTTGATGCCTAAAAATGGCTCTAAAAGGTTATGGACCCCAAACTTCCAAACTAGGACCTACCACTAAAATGGATCCCGCAAGCCAATTCCTCTGATTTTTCTACCCAAAAAGTACCAAGATATATGACAAATTATATAATGATCCAATCCAAATCATAGGCTCCTACCCTAACCCCCTTAAGTAGATAGATAGGTTGGTATGTATTGATGTCATCTCTAGTAAATAAGGCCCATGTAGATATAGTGTGAAGCAACAATTGTAAGAGGGATTAATTGAAGGTTCCTTCTCTAGAAAGTTACTAGGAGGTAGATATAACTATATAAATAAGTAGAATCAATGTAATGAGATGCCTTGTGAAGTATATTGTAATCGAAGCTTTACTCATCTAGAGGTTTCCCCCTCAAAGAGGCAAGTGAAATTGTTCGCATCAATAAAGGTATAACTATTTATGGTATTTTGGTTCTTCTACAATAAATGTAGGTATATTATATAATTTCTACCATGAATCTGTCAATTTTCTAATAAAGAACACCACAAGTGGTATTAGAGCACTTTCCTAAGCCAATATTTTAGAATTTTTTAGGCTAGAGACATATTCTAGTGTTTATAAATAATAGAGTGATCTATCATTTAATGAGTAAATATGCAGTATAGAAAGAATACACAGAAGAAATAAAAGCAATTTCATATGGTTGGATACCCTTGTAATCCCTCTTGGTACCCCTTCGAGAAGTACCACATTAGACAACACCCATATATAGAATTTTACTTACACATACCCTAGGGTATATTGGAAGTCCCCTAGGTTACCTAAATACATCTTTAGATAAGGTGATCAATTGTCTTGTTGCTATAGTGCACCAAGAACAACACTTGGGAAGATTAATATCTATTACCTGGGTAATTAGGTAGTACAACAAACGATATTGTCAAGCCTCTTCAGTTGGTTCCATGAGAGAATAAGATGAGTACTACTATTGGACCCTACATGTATATCAGAGAGTTATATCACCAAGAACTCCCTTTCCATCAAAACTCTGAAAACCATGTCCCTTGCTACTAGTTCACGAAGTTCCAACGTAAAATAGTATTGAGAATTTGAGAATTTTATTAGTGTAATAATATTCTAGTGGGAATATAAATCTAATAGGAGTTAAAAAAAATAGAGAAATTTTCAGTTTTAAAATGGGCCTCCTAAGGAAATTAATAAAATAATAGTTACAATAATAAAAAAGAGTTATGAAGTTTCAAAGGGAAAGAAAAGAAACTAATTTTTTAATCGTATTTTTGACTTATTCCTTACAGGTTTAGTCAAATTTCAATAGTAGGAACTTGTTGGATGCGTAATTTAATTCCAAATCCAATGAGTGCCCACTCTGCATACTTTTGATAGAACCATAATGTAATAAACTAGAAATACATGATAAATTTGTTTTTATTTTCAAAAAACACACTTTTTCATGTATTTCCAATTTATCTCACTATTGTTCTATCAAAAGTATGTAGAGTGGGAACTCGTTGGTACAAAATTAAATTATCCATCCAATGAATTCCTACAATTGAAATTTAAGCAACCTATAAAGAGATAAGTAAAAAATACGATTAAAAAAAATACTTTTTTTTTCTTTCCCTCCAAAACTATTTACCCTTACGATTGATATCATCATCTTGAATCCTATTAGAGCTTTTAAAGTTGATGTTGATAGCACATTATTTTTTTTGAGGCCCATTTTCTACCTTAAAATTTCTCTAATGAAAAATTCTAGGTTGTAGCCGCACCCAAAATATTGTGATAATCACCTTGGTACCACTCTCATCGTGGTTCTATCAAAGGTATGTAGAACGACAACTCGTTGGTGTAGAATTTAATTATGCATCCAACAAGTGCCTACACTTAAAATTTAAGTAAAACTATAAGGAGATAGTAAAAAATATGATTAAAAAAATTAGTTTTTTCTCTTTCCCTCCAAAACTATTTACCTTTATGGTTGATATCATCATCTTGAATCCTATCGGTTCTTTTAAAGTTGATGTTGATAGCACATTTTTGTTTTGAGGTCCATTTTTACCTCAAAATTTCTCTGATGAAAAATTCTAGGCCATATCGACACCCTTATTTGAGACCTATCTCAACATCATTTGTGCTTCAAGATGATCATCATCGTACCACTCTCTAGTAAGTTTGATTGGTGGAACCACTTGCTCCATTTCCAAGAATCTATCTCAATAGATCTAGAACTTCATGTTTATCACATGTACCACTCTCTAGTAGCCTTTTTCTTGTGGACCCACATCTCTATGGCTAACACTCAAGGCACAAAGCTCTTCACCAGAGTCCCCTCTTTGGAAAATCTGTGTGATGAGAGGAAACATAAGATAGACCCCAAACACTCCTCTTCTCAACAATCTTGATGCGATCCGTGACAAGCTAGCCAACCTAGAGTCTATCCCAGACCAACTATCCAAGCTCATGGTGATGAAAAATCAGGTCCTTTTTTCATAATCTATGGGTTATCAATGGATGGAATAGTCATCCCAAAAGGAAGGGAATGAATCATCCTATCCTATTGGGCATCACTCTAACCCACTTGTTCATGATCCATTTACTCAAATGTAGCATATACTTCCTAAAGTGGATCTCTACAAAATTGATGGATCAAACCACACAGGCTAGGTCACTTAGATGGAACATTATTTTCCCAGCATGGCATCACAAATGACTGAATGCAACTTTGTGTGGGTGTCTTATATTTGGATCCTAAACGTCAGAAATGGGGGTAATGGCATACAAACTCCCACAAAAGTTATATTGCTGGGACATAATTTTTCTTAGATCTCTATGAATTCTTTGAAATATACACTTATTATTTGGGATGACTGACCGAGATTAAACTTTTTGGTGCAATCATAGATTTCATAGTTTCTTTTGAGAAACTAGCCATTCTGCACTGAAGGCATGTCCAATAATTTTTTCCAAGAATGCATTATTAGTGGTCTGAAAGAAAAAATATGTTATGACCCAAGAGGGGCTCTGATACCAAATGTTATGATCCAAATACTCAAAATCTCATAAATTATAGAAGTACACACCATGTACAGAATGCCAATGTGGAGAACAACTCCAATATATATAAGTTACACAATAACTCCTTAAATAATAGGGGAACCCCCTCCAAATAACCAAATACCTTTCATACTTCACAATTCACATGTCAATAATGAATACATGATCTCTTATATATAACTATTCACACTTGCACATGAGGCTCCTTTATCACTAGGCCAACCCTATTACATATGTATTTACACATTACATGTACATTTAGGCCCATATATTCCCCCCCCCCTTGGGGTCATATCGTACACATTTAGCCATATATATGCCCCTCTTGGGTCATAACAAAATATGTGTACAAGTATTAATGGTTCATCCTACTATGTGGTTGGAAGCCCCTCGAAGAGCCCGAGAATTCTAAAAGATCATAAATTATCAAATTAAAAAGACCACATTTATTCCCCATCCTCGTCCAACTATTTGACCCCTACCAATCACTCTCTATCCTCTCCACCCATAAGTTCACCCAAGCCAAAATGAAAAAGTCCCAACTTAAAGGTCTCTACTACAACTATGATGAGAAATATTTTATTGCACATAAATTTAAGAAGAAAAAACTCTTTATGGCCATTTTAGAGGAAATTTCTAATGAAGAAGTTGAAGCTATACCTCCAAAGGATATTCATCCATTAGTTGAAGACATTCTACCATCTACTACACAAGATATGGAACTATAGATCTTCCTGCATGTCTTGTCTAGTATTTCTTCTCCCCAAACCCTCAAATTGGTCACATACATCAAACATCACAAAGTCATTGTCTTAATTGATAGTGGTAGTACCCATAAGTTCATTCATCAACATGTAGCCCAAAAAACACATTGCACATCCATGTTGTGAATAACTTCCAAATAATGATTGCTAATGTAGGTTCTATGAAATGTGGTGGTCATTGTGAAAATGTGAGGCTTCAAATTGGTAATTATTCCATGAAAACCCACATGTTTTCCATTCAAATGGGCGGTTGTAACATTGTCTTGGGTTTTGAATGGTTCTTGACAATAGGTCTCACCACCATGGATTTCTGTGAGTTATACATGAGTTTCCAGAAGGAGGGACACATCTACACTTTCAAAGGAACTATAGTCGACTCTCCAAACATCATCAACTCCCATTGTATGGAAAATATTCTTACAAAAGGGAATCCAAGCATTGTGGACAAATTCCTTGTTGTT
>SNQJ01S0136333.1:13392-25504 GCA_010110895.2 Picea sitchensis
TAACCATCTTAACCCACTTTCCTTATTTTAGGGTTAACCAACTTCTAACCACTTGTCCAATTAGTAATTTATCCATTAAATTTATTATTTAAATAATTTATTTTGTATCCACTTTGACGTATAGTACGCTCATCACTTCATTTTAACTCAAGGGGTTACCTTCTAACTATCTTAAACCACTTTCCTTATTTTAGGGCTAACCCACCTCTAACCACTTGTCCACTTAGTAATTTCTCCATTAACTTTATTATTTAAATAATTTCTTTTGTATTCACTTTCAATTAAAATATACTCATCACTTCACTTTATTATTTACCTTCTAAAATCTCTTAAACCACTTTGACTACTTTGACCTTTTGGCGCTTCTAGATGATTCATGAGGGTTCTCCAACTTCACATGGCCATAACTCTCTAACCGTGAGGAGTTATGTGACATTCCACATACCAATGGAAATGGCATGACATTTAATATCCATATAGAATAGTCTTTCCTACAAATATATCAAAACTCATACCATTATCCATCAAACAAACTTGGGTCCATTATCCAAACCTGGGTTCTCCAACTTCTCATGGCCATAACTCTCTAACCGTGAGGAGTTATGTGATGTTACACATAACACCGGAAATAGAATTACATGTAATATCCATATAGAATAGTATTACCTTCAAATATATTAAAACTCATACCATTATACATGAAACAACCTTGGGTCCATTACCCAAACCTTTGTGCTACCATAATTTGCTACCAAACTTTCTCCAAGGGTTGACATCAATCACTAAGGGTTGAAATCAATCTACAATATCACTCTCCAATGGTTGATATCAATGAAAACCAACATTCCATACCAATTGTCCATCAACCTAAGACAACTATTCGACATCAACATCATTTCACCCATTAGTTACAGAGAATAAATATTGGATGGGTGTACTTTATCATATTTCTACATCTCTTAGGGAAAGCCTTCCAAGGCATATCATAGATATGAAATGTCTTATGATATCATATTATAAAAGAAATAAATATGCTTATTTATCTTTTGGATACGTGTTAGATTGTGTAGCAAACTCAACTATATGTTATGTCAAGCCAATGTAAACAAGAATAAATGAAGTCATTGAAAATCAAATATGCAATTACACCATATTTAGATAGTTGAAAACTATATATATATATATATATATATATATATATATATATATATATATAAGAGAGATTATGTACAATTGTTTACCTCAACTTCATTAGAATGTTGGTACAAGGGTGAATCCATGAAGGCGTGTCCCACTTTTTAGTGAAACATAGTTATGAAAATTTGACATTTTACATATGTTTTAAATTAAAGTCCTCCAAACTCAGAAACTCATTGTAGATCTTAATGTGAAATAAAAATAATTTGTTGGTAATTGTTTTTTCAAAAAAACATTAATGTCATTTAATGTGTCAAAATTGCATTTAATTATGTGTTTTTCCTTGCAAATTTATGGAAAATTTAACAAGTGAATTTTCTTCCCAACAACAAATTCAGTGTTCATTGAATATATTTTCAAAAAAAAACTATTCAAACATGATCTTCATAGAATGTAGTATATCCCACTTTTTTTTTTTTTTGAGAAATTACACTTCTTATTATTTTTTAAAAACAACAAATTAATATTTGGATCACTCTTTATAAACATTTGTGGTCCCCCCCAATAATAATAATAATAATAATTATTATTATTTTTTTAACCTAAACCGAATATCCTATTGAAAATAATCATTCATGGCTATCTCATATAATTTTTGTAGTTTTTTTGTTGTGTATCTTTTATGTTGTTGATTTTTCTCTTGGATCCTTTGCAACTTTAGGATAAAAAATAAAGTATAAGTTTTAGAAGAAAATAAATTAAAAATTTAATATGAAGCTGAAAGTGTCAAAATGATATGTCATTGATTAGAGCATTCATTGATGAATCCATTGGCATCAAGTTTGTCATTTAAGAGGGAATGGATGAAGGGCTTTCACTACTTGGAATTTGAAATTGTAAAAATTTTGCAAAAGGGGGGTAGGATTTCTAGTTTTTAAACCCTTGAGAGGGAAATATAGCTTAATCGAGCATTTATACAAATCTTGATCTAGGGATTATTATAGGGATATAAAGGACCCAAATTATGGGTTTATTAAACCCTCATTGAGCTATAACCTTGATCAAAGTATGTATCTCAATCGAGGTATTATTGTAACCAACATATAGAAAAGAAAAAATAATCTTCACATAAAACAAACAAACAAACAAAACAAATGTCAGCCAACTTGCACCTGGTTGTACGATGTCATTGTGAAAAGACAAAAAAATAAGAAAATTGTGTGAAATTTGATATTAATCTACGTTAAGCAATGATCAAGATGGGGAATATCGTAAAGCACAAAAGTAAATATGATTGTTGATGGTTTCATGAAGATAAAGTGGGAGAGAAGGTTAAAGAGAGGATGAGACAAAGATCAATAGAATTGAGAGAACAAGATGAAGAAAATATAGGTCAACATGTTTCCCAATCTTTGTTTCATCTAACTGAAGAGTCTTTAGGGCATGTAGTTGAGAGTAATATTGGTCATTTTAACCACATTCATCAAATGGATATTATACTCAGAGTTTTGATTTATATTTTGGTAAACATGATTTATGTAACATTTTTTGTATTTTAATGCATGGTTTATATGTAACACATGCACAAAAATTGATTGGAGGCTATGCAATGATAGAATCTAACTAGTTTCCGTAGGACCTTATCCCATCTCAAGTTTCAAGAATAGTTGGAAGTTGTAGTGGTTTTGAAAAGGGTGGAAACCTTTTAGAAAGTTTGGATGCAAACACAAGATAAGGATTTGGGGACCCAAGTCCTGATTGGATAGTTTAAGAAAATGTTAGTAACATAATTAAGTTGGTTTTTGAACAAAAATAAATAATTAGACAAACTCAAATCTCTCATGAATTGATAAAATGCACAAAATTAAAATAGACAACAAAGTTGTTGGTTTTTTTGAGATGTTAAACATAGAAAGGCACCTAAGAATGTATCAAAATAATTCTCTTTGTTTGGAAAACTAGGAAAAATGGATACCCGGTTTGCTCACAGAATAATCAAAACTATTTTGTCACACCAAGGATTTCAAGAAGTCGAATAGTGATAGTGATGTCAAATTGTTCCATGTGTCAAGAAAAAAATTTCCAAAGGCATACTAAATTTAGGGTTTGTATAAACAAAAATAATGAATCTGCTTGTTGGGATCTTATTTTGAGGCATCCCTACCGAGATAAAATTTATGAAGTAATTAGAAAAGGTGGAAGATTTTTTGAAAACACATTCTCATGTTATACTAGATTAGAAGGATAAAAAATTTTTGTATCTAGAGTACTATATGATGAGAATTGTAATCACATTATGGAGATGACACAAGTTGAACTAATTGAGGAAATTCAAGAAATAAATACTAGTGTCAAGATGGCCACTAGTTGTTTGATAAAATGAAACATGGTATATTGGGCCCAACAAAGTGTGAGAGACTTATTGTTGTATTTGTTGAATTCCATCTCCTTATGATGCATTTGTATATTTATGAAAAATAAATTGGCAAGGTGACTGTAAGACCTGGGGTGCCAAGCTCACATGCATGCCCTCCCACTGTGAACCGAAACAAAGATGATTGGGCAGGTAGGATTCTCGATGCACTTGAATAGATGAAATATTCATATAGGAGATGATTCGTGGTTTCCTTGGGCTTGTGATGTTCCAAGGGGTGAATCAACCCAAGGTGACTTGCATCACAAGTTAGACAAGGGAATTTGACGAAGGTCACGGGAAGAAGACCAGGCGCATCACCAAACAAAAAATTGGATAAGGAATGAGGAGGGTGCACTTAGGTGAGTTGAACTGACTCACCTATGGAACACATGCACCCACAATGGGTTGGATGGATGTATGATGGTGTCATTTGAAGAGTTCAGTGAATGCAACCAAGGTGCTATGCAACCTAAGTTAAACCATGGGATGGTTGATGAAAGGTTGTGGGAAAGTCTTGGGAACCCAACAAAATAGATGAGTTGGCCAAGGAAAGGAGGGTGTGCTTATGTGAGTTACCCTGAATCAAATAAGGGATGCATGCACCTAAACAAAGGTCGGTCGAATGGTTAAGTGAATGAACTTTCGAAATGGATGAGTCAACTCACCCATGGGAAAGTGGCACGTTGATTCACATGGGAAGGTGCCTATATAAGGAAAAGTGTGAGAAAAAAATGAAGGAAGAAGAAAACCTGAGGGAAACAAGTGGTGAACACAGTTTGGCAGCCAAGAGAGGGATCGAATGAACCGAGGAAGGGAAGAATGAACCACAAGAATGAAGCATGAGGGTGAAGAAATCATCTAGAATTATGATTGTGGAAGGAATGGATTTGCAAGGTGACATGATAGAGGTTTTTATTTTGTATTTTCATAGGTGTATTTTTGGATACAATTGAGTGGAAGCTCCTTGTAAATATTCTTTGGTGTGGCATGAGCCACAGGATCTCAACATTATTGTCTCTTGTAATAAAACTTGGGTATTAGTCCTATTTGGCCGCTTAGCTTACCTGCATCATTGTTTAACTATATACTTGATGTGTTATATTACTTGTTTCATGTTCTAAGTATGAATGTTATCATAAATTGTTAAATGGTAAAATATTCTAAGTTTTAGGCATAGTTCGGGCCAAGTAAAACGGTGTGGTTTTGCCACCAAGTTGAAAAGTTGTGGTGTCGCACACTATTAAGAGTGGTGGATGTTCCCACCATATGCCCCAATTTCTCCACCGACATGACAATTGGTATAAGAGATAGTTGTGAACAAATCAATGAAAACAAAGATAGTTGTGAACAACTCAATGAAAACAATTTGGTGAAGCACAGTCCATCATAGACTTGAAGAAGTTCATTAGACGATGTTGAATATTTTTGTAGGTTTGTCACAAAGAATGAAGTGAGGCATGTCTTGGTATAGATCATATTTCATATTGTGAAGAAAGAAGGCTAGGGAGACCTGGTTGAAGGATTCAGATAGGGTTTCTATAGGGCTGGAAAGGATAAGGAGCCGTCTTCAAGGAAATTAAGTTGTGAAATTAATTTGCATATATTAGCAAAGTGTTGGTAACAAAATTTGGGTGAAGTCTTGAAGCCAGTTCTTGGAACACCTTGCATGAATTATGAATATCGTTAGAAGTTTATGCAAGGATAGTTCACATACAGACGACATCAACACCGAGAGAGATCCCAAGGCACTCAAGATGAAGGACCAACTCCTTTTCTTAGAAAAAATAGTGGAGAAGACAACACATGCAATATTATTACATGGTGAAAAGGTCAAATAGTTGGAGGCCAAAATGGGAATACTATTGTAGGGGTTTAACAAGGTTGCTCGGGAGTTCAAAGAGACAATGAATTTAATCACTGGTACTCTAACTAACGAATTCCAAGATAGACTCAAGGAAATGGAGGATGCCATGAATTCGGTCAACCAAAAGGCGAAAGACCAAGAGGACACCATCACATTGCTAAAATGAGATACAACTAGTGGGTCAAGATTATTCTTCATGTTGGTGCGAATAAAGATGAAAGAGCCAAAATCTTATGATGAGAGTCACAATGCTAAGTTGTTGGGAAATTTATGTTGGGATATGGAGTAGTAATTGGAGCAGTTGAAAAAAGTTCTAGAGGCATCCAAGGTAAAAAAATGCTACTATGTCCTTGACAGGGACTGCAAAAATTTAGTGGAGAAACCAGGTGGAAGACTTAGCAGCTGGGAGGACCTCTGAAAATATAAAAAACTAGGCATACATGAGGGCATCCTTGAAGGAACAATTTGGTCAAGGAAACCAAGCTTGGGTCGCTAGAAACCAATTGTTGACTCTTAAGAAAACTGGTAAGATCCAGACCTATATCAAGCATTTCACATGCCTGATTTTGGAGATCAAAGAAATTTCATAGGAGGAAATTTTTTTCCACTTCATGAACAGTTTGCAGACTTGGGCGCAGAGTGAGATATGATGCCAAAATGTGCAGACCCTTGCAATAGAAATTACTGCGACATACAAGCTATTAGAATTCAATGGATAAGCCAAAGAAGGTTTGAAAGACAATGTCAATGCCCAACGTGAGAAGAAGAGAAAGAAAACGAAAGACAAGGGGAAGTCTAAAGCATCCAAAGGCAGTAAAGACAATGCCAAACATGCAAATTCAAAAAATTATACATGTGAAGGAGAATTTGGTTTCATGTTGGATATTTGTGAAGGAGAATTACACTAAAAAATATCCTTTGAAGAAAAAAATAAACATTTTGGAGAAAATGGATAGCCCATATGACAGAATTTTCAATTACTTCCTAATTAACCTAGTCAACAATTGAAGAGTTGTACATTTAATTATTAATCTGAGCTCGTATCTTACTTACGAAATTTCATGTAGGTTGTAGTAATTTGAATATTGCAAGTTGATATTTCAAGATACTTAATTAAGTCACCAAACTATTCTACTTTCTAGGATTGTAGGAAAAGAAAATCACATTTCATGGAAAGGAAATCACACATGGATAAAGGAAATCACACTTGCAGAAAGTAAATCGCACTTACGTAAAGAAAATGACACTTGCAGAAAGTAAATCACACTTGCGTAAAGGAAAATTATGATAATATATAATGGTGACTTGCTCAAGTAAATTGATGATCTTGGCTTGTTATAACGATTGTGTACATTCAATGATGATTGCATAATCAAGAGAATATCAGTACCAAACTTTTGAAGAATAAAACTATCATAAATCTAAATGAAAGAAAAATAAAGTGAATTTGTGAGTGGAGTTGTAGCGACATAGTTGTAGCACAAAAGTTGTAGGAACGTGAGTTGCAACAACAGAGATATAGCACAAAAGGATGTAATGATGTGAGTCATGACAACCGGAGTTGCAGCCACAGAGCTACAACACGAAGGTTACAATGATGTGAACAATAGGAGATGTAGAAACATATGTGTTTGCAAACTTAGAAGGATTGAATCATGCACTGAGTCCCAACTTAATATTGTAAAAATTACATTATAAGGAAACTAAACATCAACCACACTTGAATTACAATGAATTGTTCTACAAATTTGGAATTGCATCAAATTAAGAAATAAAAAAAAACTATGAAATAAAATGAATGTAATTGAAATGGTAGATCCTACTTTGTAATATACAGGAAGTAACTGACTAAGGATGCAGACCTATCCCCTAAGAAAAGGAAATGATGTACGAAATCAAAATAGAATGAACGTTCAACACACCATTACATATACATGAAGAATACATGTGATCTAGGTGGATATCGGTGGCCACCCACCTTCTCCAACTGGCTCAAAATAGTTTTCTAGCAATTTTGGTAATTTACTATTTTTAGCAGTTTTTAACTTCCGAGGCCATTTTGAGGCTCTAAACATGTTTTTTTGAGAAAACGAGGAGCAACATGGAATGTAGATCAATGTTTCTCACCCAAAAGTTGTAGTCCTCGGATAGATATTTCCAACGAGCTATCAAGCGCCCCAAATGGAGATCGTATGCAAAAGTTACGCCCCTCAGAAGTTGACGTATCAACTACCCCCATCGGGGCCCGCACACCTTTTGGATTTTCATCTTTCAGGGTTAGGGTTTTGTATTTTCCTTATGTTAAAAAAAGTCCTTAGAGCCTCATGGTAATAAGCATATTCTTGTGAATTCTAGTAACCGTCACATCTCTTCTCATAGATAAGCTGCCACCATTCTAGTGAGTCTTTCACTCTGTATTTTTACAGTCTCTGTACATTTATTTCATTAATAGAAATTGTGTATTACTGTATATCTGTGTTTATGGTTGCATATATGATACATTTTTGTTATATTATTGAATATCTGCAATACATCTATGCATTTCTTTCTTATATCTCCGCTCTCATTTCATGCCGAAAATAATCTGGATCAGTGGTATCAGAGCAGGTTGCTCTTGATTGTTTTTTTTCAGTGCATGTCCCTGATGAGGTCCGAGTATATAAAGTTGGGTCTCGAGCTTGAATATCTTGAAGACAATCTCTCTAACACACCCAAGAAACCCTCAATGGTGGAAGAAAAGAAAAACGACGGAGCAAACAATCCTATCAATCTGTTGCTTGAGCAAGCTCCCATGCGATAGAGGGACGAAAAGATGGAGAATTTTGCCCACATCCTTCAATGCCTGCCAATAGCAACATGCACATATTCATCAAGAAACCACTTTCGAGTCACCTCACCTTTCAAGGTACAAGTTAATTTTGATATTCTTGTATTTGAAGGACAGATAGATGCAGAAGCCCTAGAAAAATGGTTAACTCTGCTAGAAGGTTATTTCTCTGTTCACAATTTTTCCAACAAAGAAAAGATCACCTTCACACTCCTTAAAGCTCTCCCTCATGTCAAACATTGGTGGGAAACTTACTGGGAGAAAAGTTCCATAGAGGAGTCTAGAATATATGGGATCGATCCCACTTGGGATTTTTCTGTGGATGAGGTAAAGGAACAGTATTACCCTGTTGGGAACTATGAGGACCAGTACTTGATATGGACCACACTACGACAAGAGAGGGGCCAAGAAGTTCCAGAGTTCACCAATACCTTCCATACCTTGTGCACCAAGCTAGGTATCAAATACTTCGAGCAACATTTAATTATGAAATACCGTGGGGCTCTACAGAGATACATCCAAACTAAAATGGATTTTCTGGACATCTCATCACTTGGTGCTGCTTATCGACAAGTTGTCAAAATCAAGCAGAAATTTAAGAACTAGAACAAATGGGAGTTCAGGTCTGCAAATCCGCAACAACCAAAGTATGACAAAGACAGTCCTAACAAATAGTCTCCCGAAAACCAGTCTAAGCCACAGGAAAAGAAGGGTCACGGGAAGACAAAGAAGAACACCGAAAAATTGTGCGATTTCCACAAAAGGCCCTGGCACAACACTGATGAATGTCACTCAAAACATTCATTGGTGGTCGAGATCAAAGACAAGGATCCGAACCCTGATTCAGAATCTGATTCTAAAAACACTGGTAAAAGATAAATCATCGACGCAGACCCCACTGCTATTGTCGCAACCGCAACAATTCAACCAGAAGAACCAATAGATCTAGAAGAGGGGGAGCGTTTTTTTAATTCACAGATGTGGGTGAAGGGGACTTCGCTACATTTTATTGTTGATAGCAGAAGCCAAAAGAACCTCATCTCAGCAGAGGTCGTCAAACAATTGGGATTATCGACAACACCACACCCGCATCCATACAACATTGGGTGGCTTTGCCAAGGATGAGATCTTTGTGTCAGCCAACAGTGTCGATTGTCATACAGCATCCAACCCTTCAAGGATGAGGCATTATGTGATTTTTCCCCACTGGATGTATGTGATGTTCTCTTGGTCCAACCATATATGTGGAAGTGCCATGCTATTTAAGAGTCTCGACCTCGTAGTGTCATTGTTACTTTGGAGGTTCATCTCTACAGGAAACCAAAGGTAGTTCCAACTACCGCCCCACCTAAATAGTGCTACAAGGTAGTATCTCATACTGCAAAACTTGTCTTCTTTACAATCTTTTCAAAAGGGGAACAAAAGGACACTGCAACCACTACAGCCTCGCCCCAAACACCTTCTATCCAACAAAAGCAGGTCAACAAGGTTGCAGAAATGTGCAAAGATTCCTTATTCACACCATCCTATCATGTAGCTCGACTTGTTTAAAAGCCTCAGCCTCAACAACTTTGTGACAGACTTCCACAAACTAAGCAATGCGATGTCTCCAGCAGGGCAAGCAACTCACGAAGATGCAGATTCAACAAACGCTTTTCCCTCTCCCCCAGGAACTCAACGCAATGGATACCATTGCTTCCTAAGGAGGGAGGAATGATCCAAGTGGATATCGGTGGCCACCCACCTTGTCCAACTGGCTCAAAACAATTTTTTGGCAATTTTGGTAATTTATTATTTTTAGTAGTTTTTAACTTCCGGGGCCATTTTGAGGCCCTAAACGATGTTTTTTGAGAAAACGGCGAGCAACATGGATCTTAGATTGATGTTTCTCGCCCAAAATTTGTATTCCTTGGATATATCTTTCCAACGAGCTATCGAGCACCCCAAACAGAGATTGTATGCAAAAGTTACGCCCCCGGGAAGTTGACATATCAACTACCCCCATCAGCGCCCGCAAACCTTTTGGATTTTCATCTTCCAGGGTTAGGGTTTTGGATTTTCCTTATGTTAAAAAAGGCCCTTAGAGCCTCATGGTAATAAGAATATTCTTGCGAATGAGAGTAGCCGTCACATCTCTTCTCAGAGATAAGCTGCCACCATTCTAGCGAGTCTTTCACTCTGTATTTTTATAGTCTCTGTACATTTCTTTCATTAATAGAAATTGTGTATTACTGTATATATGTGTTTATGGTTGCATATCTGATACATTTATTTTATATTACTGAATATCTGTGATATCTCTGTTCATTTCTTTGTTATATCTCCACTCTCATTTTGTGCCAAAAATAATCTGGATCAACATGGAATCATAATAAAGAAGTATGAAAGCTACAATAACAGTCAAATGTTATTGCTAGAATAATTCTTCCTCCCTTATCTCGAGGGAGACAGGGTGTTTATATAGCACAACTGATGTCTAAAGTAAAACAAAGGGACAAATGGACAACCATGGGAATTGGTTTTTCATCCGTTTACATTGAAATTTCCAAATTTTAGTTAGAATTAGGCATGTGATGACTAAGATCAGTTGAGCGATCGCTGGTAGGAAAATCGATTTCTCTTTTGGTTATCCACTTGCTTCTTGTCTCTTTCCCATGTAAGGATTGTTTCCTAATTTCCAGTTGTAGTGTTGACTGATATGCTAGCAGACTTTGTACTTGGAATCACAACAACAATATACTCAAAGTCACGGCAACAAAGTGTGTACTCGGAATTGCAACAATTTTTTGGAGTCACAGAAATAAAGAGTGCACTTAAAGTTGCAGTGGTTGGATTGTGCCCAAAATTGCAACAACAAAGAGTGTGCTTGGAGTTGCAGCAATTGGATTGTGTCTAGAATCACAACAACAAAGAGGGATTGCAGCCACTGTGGGGAGTTGCAACTACTGTATTGCTCTTATATAGTAGTATTACTACATGAAAGTAGCAAGTTTCTTTAATAAATATGTAAGAATAGCGTAATGTAATAACTGAATTAATTTAACATCAATTAATTCCACAAACAAAACAGTAACTTCTACTTGATTTCAGAAAATTCAATAATTCATTTTAATTTAGCACATACGCATGCTAAATTTATCAACGAATATTAATTTTATAACAGAATAAAAAAAATACGTAATTTTAAAATACCTTGCTTTGATGCTAACCCTCCGCTTGTCTTATTGACCTTCCTGTTGCTGCCTTGCCCATCTTGAAGCCACGGATCAACTCTACCCAAACCATGTTTCCACCCTGCCAACTAGGACAACTTCCTAGCTCCAGGATACCATATGGATATCCTGGCCCCCGTGCCCAAAACCCACAGCAAACCGGTGCCCCCTGTACTAATCCTCCCCGACTACCAAACTCAAAAACTCTCCTGTCCAAATCCAAGAGAACCCTCTTCCAAAACAAGTAGAATCATCCCCTTCTGTAAACCCTCTTTCACTCATATCCCCCCTTCACCGCCCTTTCTCCTCATTTATTTCTTTACCTACACATTTATTACCTTATCCACCTAGTTAATGCCCCTTATCCACTTATTAATGTTCCTTATCCCCTTTATTAATGCTCCTTATCCCCTCTTCCGTAAACCCTTAATTTAAACAATATAATTTATTAACCCTCTTAATTTAATACCCATGTCAATGAATGTAACAGGTAATTAATTAATCAAATTATAATTAACTAATTAATTAATTAATATTTAATTAGTATCATTATACCAATCTTTGTTTAATTAATAACATGTTAGAAAAATTAATTACCTAATAAATTTTTAATAAATAATCCTTAAGCATATATTCAGCTAGGATTGTTACATACA
>SNQJ01S0136335.1:0-25504 GCA_010110895.2 Picea sitchensis
TACCGACATGATTAATCCTCAATGGGGATTAATCCAATAACAATAATAATAATAATGACATGATTATTCCGCAATGGGGATTTAATCCAATAATAAAATAATAATAAGAATGCTCTTCGCAGTTACATTATTTCAACAGACAAATGGTTCCCATGAAGTTGGAAATCCATTCAATGTTATGTTCACTAGCTCTGCATCTACAATCTTCTCCCCAGTTGTTGCAAGTTAATCACAAATTTGCGTGAACTTCATAAGTTAACCAGTGAATGAATATGATCCAGTCATCTATATGGATCTAAGTTTGTTTCACAATATCATCTTCATGTTTATGTTCTCACTTTGGTAGAGGCCAACCAGGGTATCGAACATCTCCTCTTCAATTTTCTTCCTGAATATACGAGGAATCAAATGATCCTTTATGGCATCCATTATCATCCACTTAGCCTTCACTTCTTCTTGTGAGCTACCCATGTTGTGGATCAGTAGACGAAGGCACAAGATCATTGACAATATCCTAAAGATCATTCTCTTTTAATAAGAGTCTAACCCTCACTTTCCATGACAACAAATTTGAGGCGCCATCCAATCTATCATTAAAACTGAGGCTAGTTGAGTCATCTTTGAGGTCCATTGCACAAACTCTTAGATATGAAAATTTTATCCTGAAAAGAAATATTGAAACCATCTAACTATCAGTCCTTCTTTCTGGTAGTTGATTTACTGTTGCAAACCCTTGAGGATCTCAATCAAGGAAATAGTTCTGATACCAAGTAACTTTTTCAATCCTAGGTGATTTTTGTCCTAATGTTCTCTCATTAAATAACTCAAAAACAAAAAAATTTAAAAGCAAAAAATTAAATTTATGAGCATTACATCAATCACACAGTAGCTAAAAAAAGAATAGAGGAAGAAATAAAACACATAAACGGGGATTTCTCCTTCTAACCATTGTTCCATTCCTTTGATCAAAGCTTACAAGGTGACCTCTACAGCCTGCTTGAACTAGCAATTGAATGGTTAATAAAATCACCTCAAACAACAGTATACGGCCTCTGTAAGAGAGGGTACAACTATAGCAATAGGGTCTGCATGTTTCTGCCTTTCATGGATAGCATCCTGCTCTTTCTCTCCTCTCAACACTGAAGCACTTTAGCAATACACAAAAGACGGTGTATGGCGATATTTGAGGATGTACGACCTGTGCATAAAGAAAAGACAGTTACAACAGTCACACTGCCTGTACGGCCTGCTATATTTGTTAGTCACTTCAGCAATCTACTCCTCTTCTCCTTGAATGCACTCTACCCTCTTCCAACTCTCTTGCTATCTTCTTATGTTAATCTTTGAGAGAAATAACCAATCTCCTCAATCTTCACTACAACCTATCTCGATCATGAGATGTACAGTGAAGATTAAATCCTAATCTAAGTCAGAAATGTTCTAGAACTTCTATAACATTTCATTTAGATTCCTAAGACTAATTAGACTTCAAAACATTAGACTTTCACTTTTATTTTTATTTTTTTCAAGTGAAATTACAAGATAGTATTAGTGACTACCTTTCCCAAGTGGTCACCAATGAAATGTCTCAAACCACTCACTGCACATTCACATTGAACCTGTGCAACATTTCTTGCTCAAGCTACATTTCTCAACACAAATACCTTCTTGTCCAATCGAAACCCGAGATGTTGGACTAAAGTTTCTCGAAGGACTTCTCGCAATTGATTTGCAATTTGTGAGTGCATAGAAATTCTAACACTATACGCACATGCTACATATGCTCCTCCCATGTGCCATTGAAAATAAGAATGTATCCAGATATATAACAACAAAACCAAGTGAGGGTGAAAAATGATCAATCGCATAAATGTAGCAAGTGAATTAGTGAGGCCAAAAGGCATCACCAATCACTCATACAATCCAAATTTAGTTTTGAATGCAGTGTCCCATGTATCCCTAGAAGCCATGTGAATTTGATGGTAGCCTACTACAAAATCCAACTTAGTAAAGTATGTGGTTCCCTTGAGATGGTCCAACAAATTGTCAATTCATGGTAAAGGATAGTGGTTTTTTATAGTGACTTTATTGAGAGCATGAAAATTGGTATACATGCATCATTCCTTCTCTTTCTTAGGGATAATGAATGTTGGGGAGCCACATAGTGAAGAGCTTGGTTGGATGTCACTAGATTCAGGGAGGGATTGGATTTTTCATTCGAGTTCAATGGCTTCAAGTGAGGATACACAATAAGTGGGGGTGTTGGGGAGAGGGGCTCTAGAAATAAAATCAATAGAGTGCTCTATAGCACAGATAGGACGAAGGCATGTAGAGTGTTCAAAAATATCATAAAAATCCTCTAGTGGGGGTTGCATAGAAGGTGGGTGCAACTAAGATTCATTATCAGGCTTGACACGACATACTACATAGAGGGAAAGACATTTTTTGTAGGCTAACTTGGTGGACAACTACATTGTTGAAGAGAAGCCATGGGGAAGTGACCACAATAGATGTGACTTCATTTATATTGCCATCTTTAATATGTATTGCGACGGGCGTCATATACTGCATTACATTGGTGTCAGTATGGGATCCCCAAATGTAGATTATAACAATGGAGAGGGGTGCCATCACAATTGACGATATCCCAAAAAGATCCAATGGCAAAAGTCACGACAAAACATTTATTAAATAGTAGGCAAGGGCCATCCTTTTGTACCCAACATGGATGATAAGGAGAGGGATGGGTTGTGGTAGGAAGATGAAGACGAGCCACAAAATCATGAGAAATGAGGCTCTTTTTCGCTGCCATTATCAATAGTGAGAGTGGCTAGTTGATTTTATATATGACAATTATGAGGAAAAAGGAGATCAGAGGAGCGGGGTGAAAGCTCCTTAGTCATTAACAGCAAGGAAGGATATGAAGTAGTAGAGTTTGTAAGCGGGGCAATTTTTAGTTCATGAGGAGAGGCTACATGTTGATATTTCTCCTACTCAACACCCGATAGTTAATTCCAAATAAATCACTTATTTCATTAAAGCACAGCTAAGTAATCAATTAAACATGCAACGAAAGCATAAACTAGGAAACCAAATCAAGCACACATAAACACCAATACTTTTTGGGTATAAACCCCTGGAAAAACCCCGGAGGAAAAACCGGTGCTAAGAATGATTTTATTATGTTAAAATCAGGGCTCTCGTAACAGGGATAATGGCCCACTGAGAGAAATACAACTGCAGACAAACCTGGCAAAGTCTGACCTGTTGTACAAACCATAACTGCACGTTTTTTGAGTTGTACACAACTTTGTTTCAGCAAACTCGTGTATGTACGCAAATGTCTCCACTGAGACCCGCGTACTTGTACAGAAACTTGTGTACAACTCGACACTCTCTTGTGGCTTCCTCTGACTGAAACTCACATGTGTTGCCTCTGTTCTCTCTTCTCCTTGACTCGATCTCTAGATGGAAGTATTTTTCCACCTATCCAAGATCTTGAATCACAGTCCTTCGTGACCCAATACTCTGTGTCGACTCCCTCAACACTTGTCAAGTTTCAAGTGTCTTTCTCCTTCACCCTAGCCTTGCTTTTGTAATCATGAATTATATCTCCAAAGTGATTGCATGTTTAGATTACTTCTCACTCACTTGACATTTAGAAACATGCTAATTACTTTTAGCACTTTTCTTAAATAACTCAATTAACTAATTACATAATTAATTAATAAAAGCAATTTACTTTAATAATTCATTTAACCAAAGTAAATTCAATAGTAGAAGGCTTTGGATGATTACCACGCGTCTAGACACATAGACCTGTGTGGAAATACATATATGATGCTACCTCTAGCATCAACACTCCCTCTTAGTGAGGAATGTATTCTACACCACTCCAAGTATGTCTCTAAAGAACACAAACTTCCCTTTCACCAAGGGTTTGGTCAAAATATATGCAACCTGTTCATCTGTGGAAATATATTGAAGCTTAAATGCTCCCTTCTAGATCCTATCTCGAATGAAGTGGTATCTGATTTCTATATGCTTGGACTTGTCATGGAATATTGGATTCTCCAAGATTTTGATACAACTCTGATTATCATGTATATCACTGCAGGTTCCAACTCCTGATCAAATAAACCTGTAAATAATTTGCGAAGCCAAAAAGCTTCACAACTAGCCATACGCGTTGCCATATACTCTGCCTCCGTTGAACTGAGTGCTACAGAAGTCTACTTCCTGTTGAACCAAGTAATCACTGTTGATCCCAAGTTGAAGCAGCACCCCAAGGTGTTTTTTCTATCTACTGCACCGCTTGACCAATCTGAGTCTATATATCCATACAACTCCACTCCATCTCCTCCAAGATACCTCAATCCATACTCCATTGTGCCTCTCAAGTACCTGAACACATGTTTCATTGCTACCCAATGCACCTATCTCGGCTCCACCATGAATCAACTCAAGGTGTCCACATTAAAACAAATATTTGGCCTGGTGTTGACCAAATACATCACGGGCCCTATCAGTTGCATGTATATCCTGGGATCCACCAACTATAAATATGAAGTGATCACCTTCTTCAGATTGGTAATCATAGGTGTAGCCATCGGTTTATAGTCCTCCATCCTGAATCTCCTCAAGATCTCTATTTCATACTTCCCTTGTCCAAGGAAGATCTCTCTCGATACTTGCCATACCTCTAACCCCAATAAATAATGCATCATGTCAATGTCCTTCATCTCGAACTCACTAGCTAAATCCGTTTTGCACCCTGCAATAAGCTCCTCTGAACCTGTGAAAAATAAATCCTCAACATACAGAACAAGATGAGTGGATCTGACCCAACAAGTACAAAGTACAAGTTAGGACCCGTCTCACTCTTGGTAAAGCCCATACTCTGCAAGTGTCTGTCAATCCTGGAATATCGCGCCCTGGGTGCCTGTTTGAGTCCGTACAAGGCTTTCTTAAGCCTACACACATGAAACTCCCTCCCATGCACCTCAAAGCCCTGAGGTTTCTCTATGTATACTTCTTCCTCAATGATTTCATTGAGGAAAGTTGTTTTTACATCCATCTGATGTATCTTCCACCTCATACTTGAAGCAATAGAAATAACAACTCAAATAGAAGCATACCTGGCGACTGGAGCAAATATCTCCTCATAGTCCACTCCCTCTTTCTAGGAGACCCCTCTTGCCACAAACCTCGCTTTGATCTTCTCAATGCTACCATCTGCAGCATGTTTGATCTTGTAGAGCCACCTAGGACTCACCACTGACTTCCCCTCCGATCTCGGCACTATGTCCCAAACATCATTCATGATAATAGGGGTGTACTCCTCTACCATGGCATCTCGCCATACCTGTTGATTTGTTGCTTCCTCAAAACTGGAAGGCTCGGCATCAATGACGCTACTCATAAGCACCATATAGTTTGAAAACTTCTTCAGAGGCCTTCGCTCTCTTACCGCACTCCTAGGAGCCTCACCAACATCCCTCAATGTCTATAATAGCCATCTGGGTCTCCTAACAGGACTGGAAGGGGCTAACTCCTCCTCCCCACCTGAATTCTTAATTGTTGACTATTGCTCATCCTTCGGAGCCTGCTTCTCCTCATCCTCTCATTGTTGATGACTCTTGTGATCTGCTAAATGCCAAGTTCTCCTCAAACTTAACATCTCTACTCACAATTGTCTTCTACTGCGCTGGAATGAAAATCATATAAGCCTTTGAGGTCTCACTATACCCCACAAATATACCCTTTTGTCCTGAAGGCTCCATCTTCGTCCTCTTCTCCACAAGCACATGGATGTAAATTGGACAACCAAAGAGCCTCAAATGACCAATCTTTGGCTTCACTGCTGAGAATGCCTCTTCTGGAGTCTTATCCCCCAATATCCTGTGAGGACTCTTGTTCTTCACATACACCGTCGTGTTACATGCCTCTTCCCACATGAAAATAAGCAACTCCTAGTCATGTATCGTAGCCCTGGCAAAACCGATGATGGATCGATTATTTCTCTCTGCAACCCTATTCTTCTAAGGGTTGTATGAGACTGCCAACTCCCTCTTTATCCCTGCCTCCTTGAAAAAATCCTTGAAGTCATTGGAGGTATACTCTCCCCCATTATCCGGCCTCAAGACCTCGATATTATTATATGTTTGATTCTCTACTTGAGCTGTAAACTCCTGAAACTGACTGAAGACCTCATCCTTGGTCTTCGTAAAGAAGATCTGGGTTTTCCTGGAAAAATCATCAATAAACATCGCATAGTATGACAATCCCTATAATGATGCTACTAACATCAGCCCACTCACATCTGAATGGATAAGATCCAAGATCCCCTTGGACCTACTCTCACAGTTAGGAAAAGTAGCCTTGGCATTCTTGCCAAGTGCACACCCTCTGCACACTCCCTACTACTCAATTTTAAACTATGGAAGACCTGTAACAATCCCCCTCAGAATCAACAAAACCTTGTAGTGTAGGTGTCCCAACCTCATGTGCCAAAACTCACATAGGTTGTCACTATCGTGTACCAAATCTTGAACAAGTTGCCATGTAATCTATATAAAGTACTTTCTCTAACCCCAACGACCATTACGTTGTTCGAGGTAGCTTTCTTTGGACGTATGAGTACCTGCCCTCTCTGAAAAGTAACAGCGAAACCCTTGTCCTCCATAGTTGAGACTAAAAGCAAATTATTCTTCAAACCTGGTATGTAAAGCACATTATGGGCATCCAACGAACCTCAACTCATGCTAGAACGTAATTGTTCCTTCTCCCTTCACTACATACTTGGCATCATCACCAAGTTGCACATGAATATCTAAGACACTCTTTGTCACACTGTTAAATAGCTCACGTGCCTCTGTCATATGACGATATGCACCAATGTCCAAGAACCATGCACTCTTTGCAGATGTGTTGGCACGGGGTCTTCACTTAGTGAACCTGTGATCCGGAACATATTTGCAGAACGAAATGAATACAGATTATTATCAAAAGATGCTTAACACATATACAGTAAAACTGGTTTCTATTCAATAAGGAAATAAGTTGAAACTGTAAAATGCAACAGAAACAAGCTTGCTAGAATGGTGGCGGCTTATCTCTGAGAAGAGATGTGACGACTGTGCTCATTTGCAAGAAGATGATTACAATGAGGCTATGAAGGCTTTTTTTACAATAAACAGGAATGTCAAAAACCCTAGACATCCAAAAAACCTAACCCTAGGAGATGAAGCACCAAAAGTCATGTTGGCCCCGTTTGGGTAAGTTAGTACATCAACTTTCCGAGGTCGTAACTTTTGCATACGATCTCCATTTTAAGCGCGTGATAGCCCGTTGGAAAGGTCTATCTGAGGACTACACATTTTGTTGCTATCTATCAAAGGTCATTCTCATTGTGGTGAGCCCTAAAAAATGTTGTTTAGGGCCTCAAAACGTCCCCGCAAGTCAGGGACCCAAAAACTAGGGAAAAAACTACCAAACTGGAAAACTACCAAAATGAGCCAGTTGGAATAGGTGGGAGGCCACCGACATCCATCTAGATCAATCCTCCCCCCTTATGAAGCAATGGTCTCCATTGCGTTGAGTTCCCCCATCAGATGAGAAAATTTATGTTGAATTTGGCCCCGAGTGAGCCACTTGCCTTGGTGCAAGAGTTGCCCTACTTTGACAACTCAATAAAGTTGGATCCTTTGTTGGCGAGTGCCCTTGATTTGTTTGTCCACAATCTGATCATTGGATGCCTGTTGTATGCAGACGGGATTGATCTTTGTTGGTGTCAGTTGTTCTGTTATCTCTGAGGTGTCCAATAATGGTGGGAAATACAGTCGAAGGATATCCACGTTGAACACTGGGTGTAAGCCAAGGAAAGGAGGAATGTTGAGCTCGGAAGCATTGTCACCCACAGCCTTGGTGATGTTGTACGACCCATAACGGAGTGGGCGAAGTTTCTGATGGGGTCCTGTAAGGCGCTCTTTCTGCAAGTGCAACCAAACTTTGTCGCCCACCTGAAACTTATGTGGCACCCGGTGTTGATCATGGCGCTTCTTGTACTTGTCATTGGACTTATGTAGGATATCCCGAATCTGTTGGCGGATGTGTTGGATCGACTCAATGAACCAGGTGGCTTTGTCAACTTCAGTTGGAGCAGGAGATGAGTCGGCCAAGGTGATCACAAGGGGTAGTGCAACATCTATGGGACCCAATGGTTGGAATCTCGACCCCACCTGAAAGGGGTTGTGGTCGATTGAGCTATGCAGGGCTCGGTTGTAGCTATGCTAAACATAGGGGAGACTCTCATCCCATGTGCGATGGTGCTTGGAATTATACATGCGCAGGACATGCACGATCATTCGATTTATGACCTTGGTTTGGCCATCTATCTCAAGGTGGAAGGCTGTGGATTTGGTGAGCTTGGTGTCCAGCAGTGACTAGAGGCTTGACCAGAATGTGCTGAGAAATCGACTGTCCCGATCTGAGACAAGGGTTTGTGGGATTCCAAAATGTACCCAGACTCGTTCAAAGAAGAGCTTGGCAGTGGCTTCTGCTGTGATGCTCTTCTTGCAGGCGGCCAAAATCATCATCTTAGAAACGCGATCCACAACCACAAAAACACAGTCATTGCCCCGCTTAGTGGACGGGAGGCCCAACATGTAGTCCATTGAGATGGATTCCCATGGCCTGTCTGGAGTAGGCATAGGGGTGTATAGGCTATGTTTCTTAGTGGTCGGTTTGGCAATCATGCAAGCAGTGTAGGACCTGATATACTTGTTGACCTCCTGTCGAAGTTTCGACCGATAGAAATGTTTCTACAACATTGTTGTTGTCTTTTCGACGCCAAAGTGTCCTACCACCCGACTATAGTGGGCTTCCCAGATCGACTTCGCTCGCTCGTTTGATGGAATGCAGATATGGCCCAGACAACACAACAATCCGTCATGAAGATGGAAATTAGCGACACCTGTGTTTGTGCCCAACATTTGGTAGGTGGTGGCGAAGTCCAGGTCTGTCTCATAGAGTTAGCGCCATCCAGAGGTATCATGGCCACAAGAGTCTAGCATCGTGGTGAGTGTCGCGACTGGCGGTCTGCTGAGGAAATTAGCGACGCGATTGGTGTTTCTCGTTTTATATTTGATGTTGAGGTGGAATTGCTGCAAGTATGTGGACCACTTCTGATGGCGGTCATTGTGCAATTTTCCTTATGTCTGCATGAACTGCAGTGGCTTATGATCAGTGTGGATGATTGTCTCCTTCCCAAGAATGCAATGTCTCCACTGGCGACAGGGTTGCACAATGGAGTATACTTATTTGTCATAAGTAGGGTACTTACAGACAGCATCTGATAGTGTCTCACTATGATAGGCCAAGGGGTGGTTGTGTTGAGTGAGAATGGCGCCCACAGCATAGTCTGAAGCATATGTCTTGATCTCAAAGGGTTGTTGCAGGTCCGGTAGTGAAAGTACTGGGGCTGAGCACAAGTGTTGCTTCAAATCATCGAACGTTTGTTGTTGGGACCGACCCCACACAAATTTTGCCTTACCACCACCCCTGGTTACTTAGATGAGGGCCCATGCAATATGGAATAATCCCAACACGAACCTGTGGTAGAAATTGGCAAGGCCCAAGAAGCTTTGAAGCTTAGTGAGTGTGGCTGGGGCTGGCCAGTCACGAATGACTTGGATTTTGGCTGGATCCACATGTACGCCAGGTTGATCAACAATGTAGCCCAGGTAATGAACCTTGTCCATGTCAAAGGAGCATTTTTCCAAGTTGGCATAGCGTTGGTGTTGCTGCAAGGTGTGCAGAACCCCATGAATATGTTGCAAGTGTTATGCCCACGTATTGTTGTAAATGAGGATGTCATCCAAATACACCACTACAAAAGTATTGGTGAATGGTCGCAGGATACCGTCCATCATCCTCATGAAAGTGGTTGGAGCATTTATCAAACCAAAGGGCATGACCAACCATTCAAAAATACCTTCCTTTGACCTGAAGGCGGTCTTACATACATCTGTCTGTTCTATCGAGACCTGGTGGTAGCCAGACTTCAGAGCAATCTTACTGAAGTATTTGGCCCCCGTGAGCTGATCGAGGAGGTCGTCGATTCGGGGACTCAGGTATTGGTTTCTAACTGTGATTTTATTTAGGGCTTGGTAATCAATGCAGAGTCGTCAGGTTCCATCTTTCTCTTGTACCAGCACAATTAGGCTCCCGCAAGGTGATGAGCTGGGAAGGATGTGCCCCTTGTGGAGCAGTTCTTGGATATGTCGCTTGATCTCTTCATTCTCTAACAGAGAGTGGTGGTAGACTGGCCCATTGGGCAGCGGTACCTTGTCTTTGAAGGACTTGATGTCGTATGACAAGTGGCATTGTTGCCTGATGCGGATGTCGCTTCCTTGGCGGAGCCATCCGATGGTGTAGGGTTGCGGGTGCGGCGTTGTCGACAGGGCGAGTCGCTTGACAACCTCTGTTGAGATGAGAGGTTCTTATGGCTACCGCTATCAACGATGAAGTGCAGCGGGGTACCCTTCACCCACATCTGTGAATGAAAAAGGCGCTTGCCTTCCTCTGGCTCGTCTGGTTCACCGGGTTGGAGCTTGGTGGTAGCAACGGTAGCACTGGGTTCTGCGTCAATGATCTATCTCCCCNNAGCAGTGTTATGCCAGGAGCTCTTATGGAAGTCGCACCACTTCCCGGTATCTTTCTTTGTCTTTTAGATGTCCTTCTTTGTTTGCGGCCTGGACTGGTTTTCCTGAGGTTGTCCGTCTTTGCTCTGTCCTTTGTTCTGCGGGTTGGGGCCACCCTTTCTTGGATTATGTTGTGAGGGTTTCCTAGGCCCAAATTGTCGTGTCTTTTGTTTGAGCTTCTGCTCTATTTTGACGACATATTGGTAGGCCGCGACCAAGGATGAGATGTCCAGAAACTCCATTTCGACATGGATGTATCTACAAACCGTCGCAATACTTGAGCACTAGATGTCGCTCAGAATCTTTGATACCCAGCTTGGTGCGCAAGGTATGGAAGATATTTGTGAACTCGAGCACAGCTTTGTCTCTTTCCTGCCACAGCATACTCCATTTTGTATACAAGTCATCATAACTCCCAACAGGGTAGTATTGTTCATTAATAGCATCCCTCAAGGACTTCGAGGTGACTGGGACTGTAAATAATGAGGGTTCCTCTATTTCCTTTTTCTCACAGAAAGTTTCCCACCAGTCTTTGACATGGGGGGCGGCTTTAAGGAGCGCAAAAGTAATATTTTCTCTATTCAAGAAGTTATGGACAGAGAAATACCCTTCTAGCAAGTTCAATCATTTGTCTACCGCATCTGTGTCTATCTGACCTTCAAATATAGGAATATCGAAGTTGATTTGTACCTTGAAGGAGGTGGTGCCTCCGTTTGAGGAAGATATGTCGTTTGTTGGTAGTCGTCGAAGGATTTGCGCAAAATTATCCATCATCTCGTTCCTCTGTTGCATGAGGGCTTCCTCGAGCAACATTTTGAAGGGATCTCCTATCCCGTCGTCTTTCTTTTCTTCTGCCATGAGAGGTCGTTTGGGCATGCGAGAGCTTTTGTCCTCAAGAGAAACAAGCTCAAGACCCAATTCTTTGTACCCTAACCTCGTTGGAGACATGCATTAAGAACGACAAGGAGCATACTGCTCTAATACCACTATCCGGAATATATTTGTAGAACGAAATGAATGCAGATTATTATCAAAAGATGCTTAACACAGAATAACAAATATACAGTAAAACTTGTTTCTATTCAATAAGGAAATAAGTTGAAACTGTAAAATGCAGCGGAAACAAGCTTGTTAGAATGGTGGCAGCTTATCTCTGAAAAGAGATGTGACGGTTGCACTCATTCGCAAGAAGATGTTTACAATGAGCCTCTGGAGGCCTTTTTTACAATAAACAGGAATGTCAAAAACCCTAGACATCCAAAAACCCTAACCCTAGGAGATGAAGCGCCAAAAGTCATGTGGGCCCCATTTGGGTAAGTTAGTACATCAACTTCTCGGGGTCGTAACTTTTGCATACGACCTTCGTTTTAGGCGCACGATAGCCCGTTGGAAAGGCCACACCCTAAAAAACGTTGTTTAGGGCCTCAAAACGGCCCTACAAGTCAGGGACCTGAAAACTAGGGAAAAAACTGCCAAAATGAGTCAATTGGAATAGGTGGGAGGCCACCGACATCCATCTGGATCAACCTATGAAATAGTACCTACATTCGTGGAATATTAAATAAACCCCTTGAGACCCCACACACCACCCTAATACCTACAATATATTGACCTTATTTTTCACAATTAAAAAACCCCATTTATGAATAAACGTGATAAGATATTGGTCAACGGAGTGAAGCCCTCGTGTGTGCTGGTAGAAAGGCAAGAAACCAGTGAGTAATCCTTCTCAAAACTTCGCTGCAAACTCATCAAGTTGTGCCTTTGTTGATGTTGATGTTGATGTTGATGTTGATGTCCGCGTCTTTCTATTACCCTTCTTCTTTCTCCGGACACTGAGATGCATAATGTCTATTCTTATGACATGAGAAGCACTTGATTTTACTCAAGTCATTCTTCTTTGTTGGTTGTGATAAGCCTCCATCATTTTTACCCTTCTTGCTAGAACTCTTTCATTTTCCCTTGTCTTACTCACAAGAGCCAAGTTCTTTTCACTACCTCCCTACTTGCTGCTCTTAGACTCGTCATGAGTCTCTTCCTAGATGCAATCATCCCAAAGTCTCTGCCAATCTAGGAGATTTTCCCAAGCGACGACTCCCTTAACAAATGGTTCCCAAGACTTGGGAAGACCATTTAGTGCCACATTCGCGAGCTCTATGTCCTCTGTTTTCTCCCTTATGGCTGCAAGTTGATCATGCACCTGTGTGATCCTCATGAGATCACTGGTAACATTATCAGATCTAGACATATGCATCAATCTGAGTTTATTCCTTAAGACCATCTTCCTATTCATGTTTGTGCTCTCGAATAACCCTACCAAGGCATCAAACATCTCTTTGGTCGTCTTCTTCTCGGTTAGATGAAGGATTAGATGATCCTTCACAGAATCTAGGAGGACCCTCTCTGCTTTGATCTCCTTCTTGTTGTGAGCCTCCAAAGTTGTCGGATCTGTCGGTGGAGTAACTACTTTATCCACTAACTCCCAAAGGTCATACTCCTTCAACGCCAAAGTTACTCTTGTTTTCCAAGATAGGAAGTTGGATGCTCCATCCAATCTTTCTTCAACTCTCAACAGTGGTGTTTCGATCCCTAAGACCTGATAACCTACCCTAGAAATAACATGTTGAAAATTGCCCTTGTATTGACATGTACAAACTTGTGTGCGATTGTCACCACTGCAACCCGCGTATGTACGCGAATTTCACTACTGCAACTCATGTATGTACGCGACTTTCACTACTGCAACCCGTGTATGTACACTACTGTCACCATTGCAACCTGTGTATATGCAATTGTGCTCAAAGCCTACTGCTTATATACGCGACTGTGGTTTATGTGACCCGCTTACACCTCTGTACACATACAAAAATAAGTTTTACCTTTATACGATTGTTTTCTTGAAATTCGTCCTTCGATTTCTACCTGTTGGTTATGAATATGATGTGGATCTGAAATCTTGTACTTGGTTTCCTCTCAGAGCACCTACTCTGATATCATGTTGATATTTCTCTTACTTAACACCCTGCAATTAATTCCAAATAAATCACTTATTGAATTAAAGCATAGTTGAGTAATCAACTAAACATGCAGTGGACGCATAAACTAGGAAATCGAATCAAGCACACATAAACACCAATATTTTTGGGTATAAACCCCTAGAAAAACCCAAGAGAGAAAACCAATGTTGAGAATGATTTTATTATGCTAAAATCAGAGCTCCTGTAACAAGGATAATGGTCCATTGAGAGAAATACAACTGCAGATAAACTTGGAAAATTCTAACATGTTGTATGAACCAGAACTGCACGTTTTTCGAGTTGTACACAACTTTGTTTCAGCAAACCCGTGTATGTACGTGAATGTCTCAACTAAGACTCGCATACATGTACAGAAACTTTTGTACAGCGCGACACTCTCTTATGGCTTCCTCTGACTGAAACTCACATGCGTTGCCTTTGTTCTCTCTTCTCCCTGACCCGATCTCTAGATGGAAGTCTTTTTCCACCTATCCAAGATCTTGAATCACAGTCCTTCGTGACCCAATACTCTGTGTCGACTCCCTCAACACATGTCAAACCTTTCCTTCGTTTTTCAAGCTATACGTGACTTTGCTTCAGCAAACCCACGTATGTACGTGATTGTCTCCACTGAGACTCACATACATGTACGGAAGCTTTTTGTACGACGCGACACTCTCATGTGGCTTCCTCTGACTAAAACTCGTCTGCATTTCCTATGTTCTCTCTTCTCCTTGACCTGATATCTAGATGGAAGTCCTTCTCCACCTATCCAAGATCTTAAATCACAGTCCTTTGTGACCCAATACTTTGTATCGACTCCCTTAACACATGTCAAGTTTCAAGTGTCTTTCTCCTTCACCCTAGCCTTGCTTTTATAATCATGAGTTGTATCTCCAAAGTGATTGCATGTTGAGATTACTTCTCACACTCACTTGAGATTTAGAAACATGCTAATTACTTTTAGTACTTTCCTTAAATAACTCAATTAACTAATTACATAATTAATTAATAAAAGCAATTTACTTTAATAATTTCTTTAATCAAAGTAAATTCAAGAGTAGAAGGCTTTGGATAATTTCCACACATCTAGACACATAGACCTGTGTGAAAATACATGTATGATGCTACCACTAACATCAACACTGCAATCATGAGTTGATTAGAGTAATCCACATGTTGCTCATCAATGTAGAGGTTTTTGGAGGTGGCTTGGCACTGCAAGACTTGATAGTCAGCAATAGTGTGATTTTGTGTTTTGTACTGGTAGTGATACCAACGAAGTGGGCAAGAGGATGCTCCATGATTATCGTTAGGGTTTGGGGAGGGTTGGGTTAGCGTGTGATTAGAAGTGGACCAAGGATTAGGGTGGCGAGCAGCAAGGAAATGAGGGAATTTGTCAAGTTTGTGTTCCACAACAAGGACAGAAAGAAAGGCTTGGTCTATAGTGTTGCTCTCAAATAAAGCCACTTCCTATCAAAAAAACACCTTAAAAACCATAATTGAATTTGAGAATAAGTACCTCTTCAAAGTCCATGATCTAGACTTAGATCTAAAACTTGGTAAAAATATCAATATATTGTTAGACGTTTTGACTTGGTGCTTGGCAAAGATGAAACCATTTGCACATCAAGTTCTATAGGTATCCACGAGGGTAAAAACGTTGTCTCGGGGCTTGGAAAAATGTGTCCCATATGGTGAAGCACTGAGAAGTGCAACTGGTCAATTTGTCCTTATTGAGTTTGATGTAGATCTCTAGATAAACAAATCAAGACCGCCACACCTAATCAGTTCCCTGCAAGAAGCAAGCATTGATCTTTATTCATGTCTATGAAAATCTAGAAATATGAAGTTAGACTACAAATCCAAGAGTCTAACAATTCCCCCTACATTTTCCTGCCATAGTTGGACAATGAAATGTAGGCATCAAGCTGAAAGATAGGACTGGGAACCCTAGTTTATCATCGTACGGCTTCTGTGAGGGCATTAGCCAACTCTTGGACTACACTAGAGAGAGGTGAGTCGGTCTCATCTGAAGAAGGGTCTTTGCATGGAAGCATCATGGAAGAGAGAGGTTGGAGCCACAATGTGTTGTTGATAGAAGCAAAAAAATCGAATGAAAGATGTCCTAAGAAGAGAGTCCTCTAGAATTTGCACCAAAGAAGACCTAGGTGGGAGGGTGTACTCTAAAAATCCATATCATGAGAGAAAGGGTGTTTGGGGTGGGAGGGTAGCCTCCTCCAAGGAACCCAAATCATTGTTATAGATGAGTGTTTTGTGTGGGTGTTGAGCCAAGAGAACCAAAATGATGTTGTTAAGAGCTATTGGGATGGAGGGCAGACCTAAAAGAACCCAACATTATACGAATATTGGGTGGGTGCTAAGACAATGAACCAAATTCATACAAGAAAGCAGGCCTCAACTACAAGCTCTAATACCAAATGATGAAGTGCAGCGATTAATCTAGAGAAAAACCCAAGCATAAACCAGAGAAAACTAGAAATAAAGATATATCAAAACATATTACTTGCCCTTTATTCACTTGGCAACAACCTTTTATAGTTTACAAAGGATCCATATGAGATTATTATTTGATGGTGTCAATCCTTAAACTATGCATAGACTTAACTAATGCACGCAACTTGAAGGCTAAAAGATTAATAAACTAAGTATATGCACACAAATCGAAGGTTGAAAGACGAATAAACTATGCCTAATATCCTAGAGATGTGCCCTCATGGGAGGGGCGCTCATGGAGAGGTCATGTGCCACTTGGGAGGTGCGCCCTCAAGTGCCACATCACATGCACCCATACATTATGTTAAGGCTACGATTGCCATAAAGATATGGCATGCAATAAAGGTGAAAGCCCCTTCAATGTTCACACAACTACTAGATTTGTTCACAAATTGAAATATGTGATGGGGCTACCCAAAATTGCACCCTTAAGTAGGCTTATATATGTCATTTCCTACAGATTGCCTAGTGCATTGCATGAACTAGTACATTGCAACTCATGAACTTGATTTTATAATATCTTTGAAGTCCAAACCTACCTCCATGCTTAGTATTTTGTATGAGCCATTACCAAACTATAATCTCTTAACACTGAATGACTCTTTGGCTGGTAGAATCAAAATGAAAGATGTAGGCATGCCACTTTCGCATTTTGTTCTAATGAATGACTTTGATGGGGGATTGCAGTGAGCATTGAAAACCATCTAATCAATTTTCCCTATGAATGAAAATGGATGGTTGTTATAAATCATTTGTGTTTAGGATGAAACAAATCCCCGAGGGAGCATCATTTGGCTTATACATCACAATCAATGGGCCACCTTTTGAAGGAGACCAACTATATAAATATATTCATATAATTATTCATGTTTATCTTACAACAATGAATGACGAGGCTATATGTAAAGCCTTAAAGCTTTAGTGAAGAGATGCAACACTAATAGTTAATTACATATATTAATGATTATTGAACATTTAGTTATGTTAATTTATCTGAACCTAGCACCTGCCAAATAGTTCCAAATAAAACTGATTTATTGAATAAATGCACAACTAGGTTACTTAACGAATTAAATCAGCGAAAGAATAAAATTGAAACCAATCACACATTGCACAATAGATTTCTCGGTAAATAACCCCTAGAAAAATCCCAAAGGGAAAACCAGTTTTGTGAAATTTATTATTATTATTATAGGCTCCCGTTCTGGGAAAATGGCCCACCTGAGGAATAGAAAGCAACAGATAGCCAAGCCCTACATACCTCAAGATCAGTCCTTCGATCTTGTTGGTCGGCAGTTATCTCCCTTATTGCCCCTTTGCTCCTATCCTCGGCCCTTGCCCTCCACACTTTGATGAATGTCCTTCTCCACCCAATCAATGAGAGCTCACTCTCTCACTCTGTGTGACACAAGTACATGAGCAAAGAATCCCTCTTTGCTCCAATGTACTCTCTATGTGTCTCATCCTCTCACTTAGGCTACATTTTATTATGTTGAGTTAACCTTAAGTCCAAAACCCTAGATCTATAAAGTGATCAAGGGTTGAGATTAGATCTCCCCTTCACTTTAGATCTAACAAATGGGATAAACTCACATAAGTTACCAATGCCAAGAACTTATACATTTAACTTAATTAAATTCACATTAATCTAAAAGGTCATTCACTTTAATAATTAACACATAAAGTGAAACTCCTAAAGTTTTCAGAAACATTACAAACGATTTCCACATGTTAGACACCAAGCCTATGTGGAAAACCATATCCAATGCTAAATACATCAACAAATTATACTACAAGTCATCCCTCCTTGAAAAGCAATGCTAAATACATCAACAAATTATACTACAAGTCATCCCTCCTTGAAAAGCATTGGTATTTTGATCGTCGTGACTTGAGTAAGCGTCAATGTCATCTTAAGTCCTTGGATGATTTCTCAGCAAGCCCATGCATCCACTTCTGCAGCCTTTGAAAATACACATCAGTGAACGAATAAGCCCTGGCTCCATGCAAGCAATCAATTTTAGGTTGTTTTTAACCCGGAAAAGCCACTTGAGATCCATAGATTTTTCTTCAAATGGGAGATACAGCTATCGCATGCGACGCAAGTATATATTTATATTTTCTTCAATTAAAAAAACCTCAAACACTTCTCTTTTCTTCGGCTGATTGTAAACATCTAAAAGCCTTAGAGTGAACTGTCGTCTAAAACGGTAGTCCCAAATAAAGAAAAATAGAGCATTGTCTTACCCACAAGCTCTGTTCCTGGAACCCTTCTCGTCTTGTTATGATCCACATCTACCTTAAATACACAAAGTCTACCACCCTCACTTTCATCGTCTTGACATGATCCGCATCTACCTTAAATACACAAAGTCTACCACCCTCACTTTCATCAAATCTCATATCATTGTATTTAATCAACGGACGTCTAATGTAAAGATGTTTAAGAAGCCCATCATGAGAAAATATGCTCGTTTCAATGTATGATGGGAACTTCTCCCACTCATCAAAGTGTCCATTAAGATTAATACTAGCATAAACATTACATAACATAGTCCATTAGGATTAAGATTGATATAAACATTAAGATTAACATGAACAGGTTGCCATCGGATTTCAGAATCAGTTTTTTCCCTGAGAGTTGAGAGTGTCCACCCATTTCCCATCGTCTAGTGGCATCCAAATATAGCTACAATTCTCATACCAAGAAATGTAAACATGGCTTCCCATGTTTGACAACGAGGGGAGTCTCTTCCAACGAATATCTGCCTCTCTTAAATCAAGCATGTCCATGTTGTACATATTTTGCAAGTCAATAACAGTTGGAGTGAGAAAATATAGACGCCCGTCTTGGAACACAATTTTTACAGATCTGCGCAATTATGGAGGGATGTTAGATGGTGATGGAAGCCTTCTCATCATACTACCATGACCGTGAATATCATCACATAACAAAAGACAGATTTTGTTGCCCCTGCTAGCCTCTCGAGATGATTCAATACACAAAAAAAAGAGCATTGGGAAGTTCACTTTGTGGAGGGAAGAAATGAGCATAAGGAGGGAACTGGTTTGTGAGAGAATTAGCCCACGACGAATTCAATGCCATCAAAACTGGACGGTTATGGCATGGTGTCAATACCACGTCATCCGTAAGACCATCTATTAAGTCAACTTCTAATGCGTTATATGTGTCAAACGGAGTTGTTTCTCTGTTATCCTGAGCTTGCATCTCCACAGCGACTCCATCCTCGTTCTTTTCAATATTATTCCTTGCACCACCCATTTTATTTGATATCAGACTGGTCATGCCATCTGATGTAATATTCATAACAACATCACTCTCATCAGCTTCATCATTTTCATGTTCTTCGTCGGAGTCTTCCTCCGACAATCTTCCCAAAAAAAAATCCAATTTTTCTTTAAAATATAAAAAATATTCTTGTATTTCTCTTCTTCCTTCAACAGCGTTGGCAACATTGGTAAGTGTGGAAGACATCGTGTCCAGGCCCATCCTGGCTGTAATACCACTTGAAAGAGACCAACTATATAAATATAAATATATTCATAGAATTATTTATGTTTGCCTTAAAACAATGGATGACGAGGCTATATATAAAGCCTTAGTGAAGAGATGCAATACTTCACAATAGTCAATTACATATATTAATGATTATTGAACATTTAGTTATACTACACCTTTTCCATCAAAATTTTCCAAGACTTACACCTAGTCTTAGCCACTTGTAGGAAGAGCATGTTCACTAGGCTTAAAAGATGGAATTTTTGCACAAAAAGTGTCACATCTTACCACTAAACCACAACTCAAGAACTGATGTTTAGAATATGATTTTCATCTTTCTTGTCATATTATAAGATTTTTGTTGAAGATGGATCATACTAGTAAAAATCAGCCGATTCCAATTCAGAGTGTTTTAAGCATTTTTGTGTCTCGTTTGGACCATGGACCATTTGGGACCAGTTCGACACCCAACTCAACCCGCCGGCACCCAAAACAGTGCAACCTCGTCTGAACCTTAATCCCTTTTTTTCTCTTATTTCTTGCAAAAGGATTCTCGAAATAATCATATCTTCCTGCCTCTCTTCCTAGGTTTTGAGGTGCACGACAGCCCTCTTCATCATCATCTTGTCAATATGTGTTATTGATTTTCAATTGATACAACCGATGTGTTTAAGGTTTTGTTCATGTCAATGATACCACTGTGATCTCCATTAACCCATCCATTGGAGATCTAATAGCTTCTTCCACAAATACTGTGATTTCTGATTTCTAGTTTTCCCCATCATGAACAGATGAGAAGAAGCCATTGCAGATGTCCCACCACAAGACCAAGAAAGTGACCCTGATCTCACTGTTATGAGTCAAAACTTGGAATCTCATTTTTTTTTAAATCTTACACTGGAAAGCACTAACAGAAGTGAACAGAAAAGAAAATGGCAGTGATAATCGTAAAACCAGCAACAATAGATCCAGTACTAACAACAGAATTGATTGCAGATTCCATAACACTAACAACAGAAGAAAAACCAACAGTCGCTACTGGTAACAACACCTAAATCTCAAAATCTTCGGCACAGTCTGAAACTTTCTTGAGCAGGTATGGAGGCCAAATCAAACCAAATCTAAAGCCAGTATGGACATTACTCTTGGCCCAAATAGCACACTATAGCCAACGTACTAGATGAATCCAAAAAAGGTGTTACAATCCTTGATGGACGACACTTATGAGGAGTTACTAAACTGTAAATATAGGGGAGTCACAAAGGATTTCATGAGTGGGGCATTAATGTAAGCATGCATAACAACAACCATTAATGTGAACATGCAGAACAGTAGCCATTAATGTGAGCATGCATTAGTGACTCTTTATGCTAACAACAAAAGACAGATGCTCCCACATAGTTATTATCACTAATAAGGCACTTTATTTCTAAACACTATAACAATTAATTTTTATTCTTAGACATCAATAGATCTAATAACATCAACTATCACCTCCATTCGCATTCCTCGGCTCCCCTTAACTAAGACAACGTCTCCAGCAGTGAATTTCTTTCCAATTTGTGAGGCAAGAGATTCTGAATCCAGTGCACTTATCACGCTCAATTCAGCAGATGTTAAGTCTGCAACCTTGATGGCTTCCATAAATTGCAAACCAGCAATCCCGACCAATTCAATACCCAATTCTAGACACAGTTTAATAACATCTAGATGAGCTTTTTTTCCGAATTTTCCAAGTTCCAGCATGTCTCCAAGAATGGCCACTCTTCTTCCTTTGCAGTCTATGGAATGAAGTAGTTCTAATGCTGCAACCATGCTCACTGGATTTGCATTATAAGCATCATTAATGATCCTGATTTTGTTTTTACAATTTTCTATGTTTAATCGCATTTTAGCGGGCCTGAAGTTTGCCAAGGATTTACCAACTTGAGGAAGTGGAATCCCAAGTGAAACTGCAACAGCACCTGCTGCACAGGCATTCATGGCTAGGTGTAGCCCAGGACTGGGGATCTCAAATACCACTCTTAAACTAGAACTCTTACTATTTGTATCCCCTTCTAACCCAATGGATTCTCTCATTGACTTCCGTTTGCTCTCATACCCTAGCAATGAATTTACAGAGGAACAATGCTCTAATGTAACCTGAACTGCACAGCCTCCTTGTGTACTTTGTGCAGCAATTAATCGCACATCACAACCAACCTTGCTTCCAAAGAGAACCTGTTAGTCACATATCAGCAAAACATACGACCTTCAAAAGATTACCAACTGCAGGAACAAAAAAATCTCAACGTGAATAAGAGTAACTAGCCAAAAGAATATTAGAGCACATGAAGTTCTATGAGAGGAAAGTATGCAAGTCACATTTTTATAGACTGACAGTAAGAAGGGAGTTATATTTTCTAGAAAGCACAGAAAAGTTAAATAAAGCCTCAAAAAATGTGAGGCGTGAGGGTGACTTAAGGAGAGAAGGCCAGGGGTGAGGGAGCAAAAGATATGGAGTAGGTTCTAAGGAGAGAGTGAGGCTGCAATGAGTGGAATTGCAAATAGCTAGTCCGTCACAACCGAAAATTAGTAACTGGCCAGTGCAGACCTCCCAAGCTATGGTCAGAACATGGGTGCCTAATGAGTATGCACAGTTACATTTCAGCCTTGAGCTTCACCAGCTCAAAATTGGGGAAAAAATCCAATTTCAAGTTAGGTGGTGCTCATAGAGGACTTTAGGGTTATGGGGCTAGGAACTACAAACTGGCTCATAGAATGACAAACCCATAGCAACTGGAAGCTTGTTTATGTGTAAGATGTATAAGACCAAGTCAGATAGTTCCAAAATTGAACCTGCATCAGGAAGTGGCTTGTAAGGTGTTAGCTATGCATCTAAAGGCAAATAGTGGCAAGGCCTAGAACAATGTTCAACGGAAAAAAGCATGCAGGCAATGTATTATGAAAGTGTACAAGAAAATCCAGAAGCAAGAAATTTATAAAGAACCTGATGAAAAAGGTCGCTGGCAAGGTCAAATACATAGGGAAAATAGAGGATGACACTACTTGTGAGGCAAAATATTTTATTCCAGGGGCATAAGAGCAGGTTGATCAAGAGATCAGGCCGCTAATGTTCTTGAAAATCAAAGCCGAGACGGGCCTATTGAGTCATTGACCAATTATTGAGCTAGGCAAACATTAGAAGATCTCCAATTATGGATTCATGAGGAAAGAGGTGGCAAAGATAAATCAATGGTTCCTAATGACTTTTGCAGCCTTCCCCGCCATCATGGCAGGTAAAGACACCCTATCAGCATAACAATGTGTTTGGAAAAGCAGCAGTATCACAGAGTTGACAAGGGAAAAACATACAAAGTAGAACGAGAAAGAATAATAATTCCCCACCAAAAGTCAGAAGGGCGTCACTTTAAGGAGGGAAGAGAGGATCAAAATTTACGATCTATAGAAGGTTGGGGGAATCTTTGGCGATCATACAGTGTGGAAAAGGGAAAGGAAAGATGGCTAGAACGGAGAGCACTGGATAGTAATGGAAGGGAAAAGAGGGAGAGCCAAGAAGGAGCCAATGTAGGAAGGCCAAACTTCAACAAGGAGTGGGAGGTGCGCCATACCCAGCAGTTTGAAAACCCCTTGAATAATGGGTGAAGGAAGGTGTGGAAATTAGACAATATGACAGCCCTCAAGAGAATGAGGAGGAGACTTGTTTTTTCCATAGGATTCAGGTGACACTCAAGGGAGGTGGTTAGTTTACAAGGAGACCTTGGAAATGCAATGGCGTGACAAGAAAATGCAAGAGGGAATGGGCCAAGAATTCCTGAATCCTTTTGTGGATGCAGAATAAATACTTTTTTAGGACATACTGGACCACACTAGGGGCATATGGTCAGTGAAAGGGTGTATAGAGAACAAGGAACAGCTGAAGCAGCTCATAGCAAAACTGGAACGGCAGATTGCAATCCTCAATGCAACCAAGGATCTGCCAATGTATCATCTTGGAGTAAAGAAAAGGGTTGAAGCTAGCCAGGGAAGTGGACAGAAGAGCCAAGTGGAAATGGCAAGGGAAAAGAAAAGACCCCGATAGCAGTAAGAGGCTACCATCAAGGTTTGAAGTTCAAACTAGAGGTTTTGTCTTCTGTGATAGCAATTCTGCTTTCAGGTTAGTCTTGTATTACTGGCAAAGAAAAATGTAGTTGTATATATGACATTTCCAGTTCTAATAAAATAGCATGATCTAAAGGAAAGTCATGGTAATAACGGTCAGCAAATCAGAATATCTAGCCTCAACAGTTAGACAGTATTGGCAGAAATTAAAGTTAAATCAGACCCAGGCCATTTTGTATCATATTCAAGAGGGGAAAAGCATAAAACCCTCTATTTTGTACAATCAATAATCTGTTTAATATAAAACCTTATTTACCTACCCAAAAAGGGCAAAAGACCATAAGGTGATTGCATTGATTGCAAGGGACAGGTAGACCATTGGTGTAAAAGAAGTTGCTTCTTTGATGATGTGCAAGTTCCTATTCTCCTTTGAGAGTAAGCATTTCCTAAAGGCGTATACAGAAAATTGCAGTTATGTCATACATGTCAATACTCTATGTAACATGGATTGCCAAGGCAGAGTTTTGGATCAGTCCATACTATGGACATTGGAAACTTATTTCAGAGAAATTTTATGAAAAGAACCCATGTAACCAACTATGGATCTAACATTTTGTACATGGAAGAAATATTTATAGGTTCCACCTTTAGATCTTGAGGTCCAGGCCATTCTCTGTGAATCAGGAGGTTCCAAGTTTTTGAACAAAGAGGGTTTGATGCATTAGTATACCCTTTATTCCTAGTAGTGAAATAAAAATAGACATGCTTTGAGTGATATTCTTAAGACTTGATTTTTGACATGTAGATATTAATAAAACAAAAAGCAATTTCTTTGCAATTAGCTTTTTTGTTGGAAAAAATATTTTTATTTATAACAAGCTCTGCTGAAGGAGAGTAACCAGTGGATCCAGTGTGACTAAGTTTCTGCTGCCCTAACCAAAAAGACACCTACAGCACCAAAACCTACATTCCATGGACACGGTATCTGAAACAGATATGACAATTTTTTAGAAAATCGAGATACAACACTGCTAAGTTATATGTCAAAGGCATACAGACATTTACATATTTATTATTATTATATGTATGAAAAAGAAACCAGGAGACAAAATGTTCAGAATACCATTTATGAATTTCAAGTTTGGTAAAAAAACCCAAACAAAGAATTATCATTAAAAGAGGCCAAAGCCCTCAGATTATAACTTGATTAGTAGAAAATTCATGTTAACATTCTTTTCTTAATGTGTTTTTAGGTCTTAGTGACCGAAACATCAGCTGAAACAATTGATATGCTGGCCAAAATGTCAGCTGAAACTGCCGATACAGCATTTCAAAAATCTAAAATGCCACGGCCAGGTGTAAAAATCTACCAGACAAGCACTTAGCCAAAAACTTAGATTTCAACCTCCAATAGTCATTCACCAATAATGCAAGTTAACTCAGCATGCAACTGGAACTATGAGCAAAAACACTAAATGACTAAGATCTGAAACTTAGCAGCGGAAAATAAATGAACAATGGACAGCATTCAACCACATTTGACACAATAAATTTCTGGGCAATGCCCCTGGAAAAACCCACAAGGGGAAAACCAGTCAAGGAGATTCTTCTTATTGAGCTATGAGGAAATATTCAGAGTTCACAAC
>SNQJ01S0136336.1:0-10842 GCA_010110895.2 Picea sitchensis
CCACTTCCTGTTGGACTTGTTGTAGCTTCACTTGGAGCTGGTCAGTGCGATTGGTGAGTTGCCTCCATGCTTCCTATAACAAATTGATCTGTTTCTCTGGCTCACTTACGTCACTGGCCTCAGGTAGTTCAGGCACAACCTTTCAAATCTTCGGCCAAGCCTCAACAAGTTTTTCCTGCACTTTTTCCAGTTTGCGTTGGACTTGGAGTTTGTCATGTGCTTCCTGCATTCTGTATGTGTGCTCCAAGAATTGTTCTTTCCTTGTGATCTCAGTAGATCTCTTTACCTCCTAGAACCTCTGCTCCAACTGGTCCATGGATGCCCTGATTAGGCCAAATAAGTGTTTCATTGGCCACTGTACCAGGTCAACGGATGAGGGAGTGATGTCGGTGGGTACTCGCATCTATAGTGGGAGTCCACTGCCCATTGAATGGTATGAGCAAGTTTCTACCTCTTCCTCCGATGGTGGCAGTGGTGTGATTCTCAACCTTAGCTCTGCTAGAAAAAGAGTCAAAATATCTGTTCTGGCTACGTAGATTTGCATCAATTATGCACATTGTTTAGTGTTCTAGAGAACCTGCTCCATTTGTGCTTGCATGGTTGTCATATCCTTCTCAGTTTCCACTTTTGGTGCGTTGTGTGCATCTGGTATCTGTGGTTCTTCCGATCCTTCTTCTTGATGTGCTGTGATTTCTTGGTCACCCTCACCCTTGGCTGGTGAGGTTGTTTGATGGTTGTTGTCAGGTTCTGGCTCCTCTCTAGCTCAAATGTCTTCTTCTTGCGCTAAAGATTCAGGTTGCTATTCCTGGGTGTCTGGATTCAAATAATCCAATGTCATGCTTGGATCGAGGGGCTTTGGAGTCGGGATCAGAAAACTTTGATCTTGGTTTGGGTAATTCTCTGGTTATTTGTAGGGGTCATTTCACTATCTCTGGGTGATCGAGTTTCATTGGATCTGAGGTTATTGTATGATGTGGACTGGCCATGATGAGGTTTGGTAATTGGAGTGGTGGTGGAGGGTGTTCAATCATGACTGTGGAAGGAAGTGTTTCTGGCTCTGGGTCATCCTGAATATCTATGATAGTGGTGGATTTGGTCCTGGCACGAGTGCGTGTAATGACAGATGCAAGGGGCTGTGGGTTATGAGGTTTGTTCGGTGAGGCCCCGGTTCTGGGACTCTTCACCAATGGTTTGGTACCAAGCATAGCACCCAAGATCTGGTTAAACTACACACTTGACAACGCATCATCGTCTAGTATCTTTCGGTGGGTCGATCGTTTTCTCTTCTCTAGCCGCTGTATCTCTTCTTCCCCCTCAGAGTCTGTTTGTGATGGAGTGTCTGACTTCTTCTTCTTGGGGCCTGAACTCGATCCTTCTCCTGGTTTATTGTCTTTCTTCTTTAGCATCTCCATAGAAAAAATGTAATGCATTCCTGATTTACGCTGGCCGCGTTTGACTCTCGACCATGAAATGAATTCCTTATCAAAGGTTTCTTCATCCAAATAGAACAGAAGCATCCAAGTGTGGAAATTTTCCTTACTGACATGTCTCATCCAAATGAATGTGTTGTGCCGGTTCATGCTAAAGGCGATATTCCTCATGTTACAGTTGAGGATCTCTTATGGGATGTGCAACCACTGTGTTGCATCTATCATACTATTATACCATTTGGCAAACGCTGCATTGTTGAGTGCTGTGTTCTCCGAGTCTTGTTTGGACTGCCATGGCTCAAACATCTTCGCCATGCGCCCCTTATCTGGTATTGTCAGTGGTCTGCCCACAGGTGGCTTCCATTTAAGCATTGAAAATTCCACAAGTAGGTATCCATAGGTGAAGGTTCCTCCCTTCTCTTGTGCTTCCTTGCAAGATATTAGTAGTTCCTCCAGCAGGAAACTACACCAATTGAACACTGCTCCATTTGAGCAGAAGTCGATGATTGATAATGCATCTAGAGTGCATTATTCCATGTAGTAAGACCCCATAACCTTGTTGGCTATGATGTAGCATCCATTCCAGACAGTCTCGGGCAGTATTGGTTCAATTATTGCTGTGCGTCCTCCTCTCTTTGTGTTAAATTTCTCGTAAAGGCTAAGCTCGCCTTTCTTTTTCCCGTTCTTCCCGAGACCCTGGAATCCCTTAGACACATCCTCTCCTTGGGAGGATAATACAGTAATCTGCTAGATGTCATCAACATGGATTGGATACTGCTTATCCAACCATAGACTTCTGTCATGCACCCTGCTTATCAAAAATTTCATGCAACGCGCTATCTCGCCTGTGGCACCAAATACTGGTAAGTCTCTTAGGTTCATGATGGTCGAGTTAAATAATTTGATGAAATATTCTTTCGGTACTACTTGCATTCCTACGAATCCATACAAAACAATATCTCAGAATATGTCTATGTGCATCTGTGGGAACATGGCTAAATCCGTGATGTCGAGGTCGAGGAGCTTAACCTGCTCTACCTTCCCTTTGAGATCACCCACGATCTTGACACGAGGATCGGTGGGCTCATCTGGTACTGCTTCTTTAGTCATGGTGCTTCGTCTTGCTATGTCTCTCGACATTCACACTTCTATGGCAGGTAAGAACAAGGGTTACATCTGCAGCTTTTTCCAATGGTCCTAACTGGTTCTCACTGTTGAGTTCAGGAATAACTATGCTCTTTTTAGAAACAATACATTCTTAGCTAAGTTTTGAGGGTGTTATACTGGGCTTAATGGGTAGGTTTTAATAGTAACTTCTACTCATCATGATCGTATGGACACAATCTGGGTGTGAGTTTTTCGACAAGACAATTTTAATCAAGGTAAATCCTATTGGCGATCTTGGTATTTACTTATTTGAGTGGAATAGGGACATGGCCGATTGGATACCTTTCTGTATGATGGGTGGGTGTCATGGCACAGACTTTGATGGAATCTTGGCTTAATGTGAGGTTATGTCTTAATGGGCATCAGGCGAGGTACGAGAATGGAAATAAATGTGGTGACTAGACTCGGTTTGCGTCGCCTATAACTCAGATTGGATTTGGATTCGTGGCCCCTCCAACTACAAAGGTTGTCCTCGTCATATTTAATGATTGTCATTAATGGAGTCTCTTATGCATCAGGTCCTGTACTGGTGGGTCATCAGTTCTGTATCAACCAAGACTTAGACAAAATAATGAACTATGTCTTATGGTGTAATACTGCGCATATGGACTTTATTAACTAAACTTACAAAATTTAATAAAGAAAAAAAAACTCAAATCTATCTATTGTACAAGCTCCTTCGAATTGGAATGACTGTCCTTCTCTCTCAGGTTTGAGATAGGTAGGGCTCCAGGAGAGCACCATTCACCCATCCTGGTCATATCACACTATCTAGTTGCATGAGTCAGACTGCTCCTGAGGGTCGGATCTTCACAACTATGAAGGGTCCTAACCAGCGCATACGCAACTTGCCAGGATGCTTCTGGTATTGGCTGTTGTAGAGTAACACTTTGTCCCCTTGTGTAAATACCTTGGTCTTGATGTGTCGGTCATGCCAAGATTTTTGTCTTTTTCTTTCCACAGACTAATGAAAGTCAGCTACAAATATGTTTTCCTCAAGTTCTTGTAGCTCCGCAAGTCTTTGCGCTATTGATTCCCCTTCTATCATACATGTGACTTGTGCAATATACAGACTTGGAGTGATTAGATATGAAGGCACGACTGCCTCTCTCCCATAGAATAATTGAAATGATGTATATCTATGGAGTTTATTTGTAGTTGTCCTGTAGGCCCAGAGGATAGCTGGAACTCTATCATCCTAGTCCTCCTGGTTTGCACAACATACCATTGTTAGTCCTCTTTCCAGGATTTTGTTGAAGGCTTCGACTATTCTGTTGGCCTGTGGGTTGTATGGACTGCTCTTGTGATGCTGGATGATAAATTTTTGTTGTAAGTGTTGCTATAGTGGTTCTAATGAAATGAGCTCCCTGATCGCTGGTTAGGCTCTTGGGACATCTGAATTGGGTAATGATATTCTCAAAAATGAACCTGGAAGTAGTGTCTGTCGAATAGTCCTGTACTGTTGCTGCTTCTGCTCAACGGGTAAGGTAGTTAGTCACGGTAATAATGTATCTAGCCTTTGAATGTTTGGCTGTGAGGTTGATTGGGCCAATGGAGTCAACTAACCATTTCTCAAATGCCTGTAGAGCTCTAACTGATTGCAGTGGTAGTTCATCTCCTCGTGGTGTCTTGCCCACCCGTTGACAAACATCACATGATCTAACATATACTTTTGTGTCCTTAAATAGTTTGGCCCACCAAAGTCCTACCTGTAGAGCTTTCTGTGCCGTGGCTTTTTGTTACACATTATTTTGGTCACTCTAGTGATGTCTCTACAATTATGTGTTCAAGATCTCATAAGGACCTTTTTCCTGAGAAAATTAACTATTTTATTCTTCTACAAAACATATTTTTAAGATGAGTTCACAGGCTACATGTATTATAGGGTGCGAGAAACCCTGATTCTCGCAAGCAACCCTATACTTGGAGTGCAAGATGTTCATAGTCTGCTCTATAGGTAGGGTGGAACCTGTTTCAAATCTTAAAAGGGAGAAGAGGTTACGAAGGTTCTAGAAGAAGATATTCTAGAAAATGAGTTAGCATTCGCATGGTTGGCGTCCTACTGACTTGTCAGATTTAGTGGGATCATCCTCATCCCTTTAACCATATCTCCTTCTCCTATATAATGAAAGGTTTCTCAAGGAAGAGGTTAAGCAAGATTGAATAGAGAATTGACGAAAGAATAGATTCATAATTGTGTGAGGAATCCTGTTTGAATTGATGCTTGAGGCCTCCATTTGTCCATCAAGCCATAGTAGATCTTCTTCATGCAAGTATAGAGAAAGTGTGTGTGTTGGAATGAAGGACCACCAAAAGGAATCTTGCGACATCAAATCATTCTGCTTGTATCTTCTACTTTCATTTAATATAGATACAGTGGCATGTCCCTTTCCCATAAAATCACTCTTATTTTATTACATGACTCCTTGATCACATGTTTAGGTCTTCATTGAATATGCTATTGTTTCTTTCACCTTGGTCGATTTGTGTCATTGTAGATCTGATATCTCAAGGCTACCAAAGCGAAGCAGGGACAACAGAGACATAAGGAAGCAATATCTAAAGGTATGCCATTCATTCCTTTCTCAACGATAAATTCAATGATTGTAACTTAGGGGAAGTGTCCTGTCCTGTCATGTTTTGTTCTAGATCTAGGTGGATCTAGGGAGATCTGTTAGAGTCTGCATATACCGATTTATCCGATAACAAAATTGGCGACCGTACTTGGGAAACAACTCATTTTGTGGTTTTTTTTTGGCCATTTTCTCTTAACCTACTTTTTTCACTGCCAACTAGTCTCTGAGTCTTTAGGAGACCCATATAGACTCTCTGGACCTAGAAGTTCACTCAAAAGTTTTGTCCTTTTTCCAAATTTTTCTTGATTACAAACCTTCTCGCACTTTACCTCTCTATGGCCTGTGAGAACCATTGATGTTTGCACCCTATTGTTCAGTTTAGTGCGACCTTATCACACCTTTCCTATATCTAGACTGCGAGAATACCTAATTCTCGCACTGTACCCCACTACCAGGCTACAAACTCATTTGTAAAAGTTTTGGATTAGGTCTTCTTGTCTTTTTGATGCCCAGATTTGTTTGTTTACCTGGGAAGAACTTCTTTTGCTAGTGTTTGACTGTTTCTTGACTTCAAATCTTGTGGTTGATTGGTTTTTAGAGATCAAAAACTCTTCTTACTCTTTTTCCCAATTTTTACTTCTTGACCTTTTATCAACAAGGGTATAATCTCTGATTCTGAGATCCGAGTGCTTGTTTGGTCAAGAGCCTTTGATTGGATTAAAAGTTGGGATTAATTGTCCTTTTAGATTGCTTGCTAATGGAAAGGTTTTTGTCCATGTGCATTTGAAGAGATTTTTTCTTGTCAAGTTTGTTATTTTTATCTTCATTGAAAGAACGATTTGGGTGTTTGTTGAGTATTTTATTTTCATTGGTTGCTTACTTTTTCTTAGTTCCATCCCTATTTCTTGGTTTCTAACAAAAAATTAAAGACTTTTTCTTTTAAGCAATCATTTAGTCATAAAATATCGACATTCAAGTATTGAAAGAGAATGAATAGTGAATTTACATTGTCAATGATTGTTTGGTACTACATTTCAAAAGAGATCGTACATTGTAGTTTGCATTGTTCTAGAAAACTCCTTTTTTCCCTGCTGTAGATATAATTCATCGAAAAAAAGTTTGTATCATTCCTTTCTATTTATGCATTGTTGGGTCAGAGTCTTACACAACATTGGTTTCATTTCCGTCTCCCTTTTGTATAACAACAACCTTTAATAATATTGCGCAACTTTAAAATTCAACTAGTAACATTTTCTAGTACTCTTTTGCACCAACATTAGCTAGGCTAGAGCTTTGGAATAGGCAGTGAGACACACTCTCCAAAGCGCAAAACACACAATAGTATCTTGTGACAGGGAGTGTCAAATTCCATTTGCAACATTTTTTCTTGGGAATCCCTTCTCACACAAGGGTCAAACCTGAGGTCGCATTGATATTGACAGAGTTACTCACCCTGCTTTGTTGATCTCGGTGTAGATATTGCATGTATTATGGGGGTCGCTTGAAGGTATACCCACAATGATGAGTGGAATCCTCTCAAGTTGATTTCGGGCTAGATACCCTGCCCTTGCGTGTGGATCGGACTGTCGACTATTTCCCCAGGCATCACTATTGTTTGTGGTAACTTTAGTAGCCTATCTTCTTAGCATCTTACACAAGGTGAATGTGGAGGGGTAAGTCTTCACAGTACCTGGAATCGACATTGGCCAGACTCACTCAGGCTCCTTGGAGGGTATACCCATGATTATGTGTGGGATCTTGCACCATGGTGTAAGTCCGTTAAGAAGGCCATCAACATAACTTTTCAACCGTAGCCTAGCCCCTTCTTGTCTCGACATCGCGGCGTTGGATTTCATCACCAACTAGTGACTTCGGAATAGGAAGGTCTTGTTTGCTTGGTTTGGATTCCTAGATTTTTCTAGTGCATGCTATTTGTTTCCATAAGTTGGCCATATAATTTATTTTGTGAGATTTTAACTCGATCACCATTACCCCTCCATGCCTCTCACGTAGAATGAAAGGACTACCCGCAGAAGATTTGGAAGGTTCTCAACCCTTGCCTACCACCCCACCAGAGGCCTCTCCTCAACAGAGTGAAGTCCAAGATTTTTCCACTCCATGAGTGGAAAGAACTGACTCTTTATACCAATTCCGAATTATAGATTCTCTAGAGGGCTTGCGACTTCTTCTTGACTCTATGAGACATATTGTTCGAGTGAATTCATCCAGATAATTGTTGTTGAGTCTTCTGGATTACCTACCAGACCTTTCACAAGCCCTGAAGGTTAGGATCCTTTTTGGACTACTGGCATTTTTAGACGGGATCTCTTTGGCTCAGGAGCAGGTGTTGATATCACTATCACACCTGAGCCATTCGAAACATCTGATCCATATGCGATACCTTTTACTACTGTCTATTATTTCCCTAGTTTAGACTCTCATCCAACCAACCATATCTTGACTGTCCCCCTTCAAATGACCCATTATACAATGGTTCTAGATACTACGAATCTTCATACCGAGAATACGGTGGCTATCCAAGCCCCGATTGGCACACCGCTGTCACCTAGACTCACCCCAATGCTCCCCCCCAGATATCATGCATTGAATGTGTTAGCATCAGAAGTCACTCTTGGATTGCAGCAGGAGCAGAGCTTGACGCCCATTAGTTTATGTCACGATTTGTTTATGAAAGGGGTGATCGAATGGAAGTAAACTCGAAACGATATTATTTCAACTCCGAAACTAGGCCAGGCATGCATGGGCAAGTGAGGTCTTAGATATACTCCCACTTTCGCATCTGTCGTATTCGAGAGAGCTTACTTCATGGCAGAGCATTTAGCAATGCCAGCAGCCTGGTGAGGGTTGGATGTCTGGGGACAGGTTAAGGCAAGGCCTACTGGGCTTGCTTCTCATGAGATTGGGTGAGGGAATCGGAAAGGGGCTCATAAACTGTGCGGGTGGGCTTTTGGGAACACGGAAAAGGGGAAGTGGATGGAGGGTGCTTCTCAGCTAGAGTTGGGGGTGGGGTCGCTATAGTGGCTAGGGTGAGTCTTCCTACATGGCTTGGGTAAACCCTATCTCCCTTTGGTTGATTGGCTCGTATCCTCCCTTCCTTTCGATTTACCGAGGGGGGAGCTACTTTGTTCCTCACCCCTAGTGCAAGCAATAAGTAAGAAGACGACCAACCCCATACCAGCCAACAATCACATAATGGGAAGCAAGAGGATATGTGAGCTCAAAATCGATGATTTTACACCCGACCACACACTTGATTGAAGGTGGGTTCTATTTTGGCTGGATACCCACTAAACATTATTTCCTAACTGTTTCTATCTACCAGCCCTCATGCTAAGCTTATTCGTCGGGTGATTTCATCAAGCCTGCAAAGCCAGCGCTGTAGAGGCAAGCGCAAAGACTTCATATAGTGAGTTGTATAAAGGGTAAGTAGGGGGAAGACTTGTATCGGAGAGACACAAAGGTCTGTCATAAAGATAAGGTTTGTAATAGACTGTAGGGGAAGGCATCTAAATGCAAGATCATCTTACATTCAAACGCAGAAAACTAGAGAATAAAATAATGCCACAATAAATCCTTTATCATAACATAATTGCAATAATTCATGTGAATCAGTCAATGATGAACTCCCTCAGTATGAGATGAAAACTAGATGGAGTAGGAAAACAGTCTGTCATTAAACAAGAAATATTACATACAGATGCATAACCAGAGAACTAGAGTGTTTGTTAAAACATTACAATCGGGAGCTTCGCTCTACCATCGATGCTTACAAAAATGGCGAAAACGCCTACATATACTAAAAAACAACAACAGCAGAAAAAATGAGACGTTGCATTAAAGAATTGCGTCTGCATGGCTTCTGACAGCCTGCCTATGCAGACTCAGGATGATCATTCGCTTATGATGGACACCATCAGATTTCGGATTGTCCTGCTGTAGGTGAGTTAACGTGAATTAGTCCTTTGCCGGACCTTCCTTTTATGGCAGAGATGATGTTAAACCACCACCAACTGCCGCAATAACTTCTTTCTGGGATTGGGGACAGCCTCGGTCAACTCTGCCTTCTGGGACATGGAGGTCTCCTAATGGTGCCATCTGGATCAGTCGAACGGTCCTTCTTTGGACGCTACTTCACTGGACTGCTGCGAGGGACCCCTATGGCGGATGTGGATGAGGGTGTGACGGGGGTTAAAGGCTTGAACAATGTGGAGGTGATGGAGAAGAAATGGGAGCTGTGACATCAACTGAGGAATGCCATGTAGTCTGAATAGGACAGAGGGGGAAAGAGCATGGAGTTCGGGAGTACAGGAGGAGGTGACTGGGAATGAGAGGGACACATGGCAGGAGATGAGAGGATGACGAGCTGAGGAGGTTCCATGTGGATGGAGAGAGGGAAGTTGGATAGATGACAGGGGAAGAGGGAGGTGGTAGGTGGAGAAGAGGTGGCAACGGGGAGGACGATACCAAAGGTGACATGACAGGCAAGGGGCCCCACAATAATAACACATCATTCCGGACCCCCCATCTTTCATTAAAGACAGAATGGCAAAGGGGGGTCGAAAAGGCCTGAGCGTCGTTGATCTAGGTGGCCCGATACTGACCATTGGAGAGATGCGTGCTCAATTTCGGACACCCCTCTCGATTAAAGGCAGAAAGGCAAGGGGGGTCCGGAATGAAGCTTCAACCATTGATTTAGGCGCCCCGATCCTGGTTTACTAGATCCATGATCCCTTTAAGTCCAATGCGCCCGAGTTTTATCGATGGATGGATGGCTGAGATGACCTCGGTGCTTTTACTATGAAAATCTCGAAAGGCCCCTCCTGTGGCTCAGATATTGCGCCGCGTCTCCTTCAAATGAATGACCTAGATGGCTTTGATGTCAGAAGAGGGCTGCCTCCATTACCAGGCTTGCTTGATGTGGCTGGGTGCTAGGACCATAGGCTCGGCTTCAAAGGTGCTTATCGACGTTACGGGGTTCGGGGTTTCGAGATGTAGAACAACGTGAAACCCTCACTCTTCGAACTCCTGAATGCCAAAAAGCCGACGTGACTAGATCTTGCGCCACGCGCCCTTTGGATGGACGACTGATATCCTCTCTTGCATGTAATATAGACACTACCCATCGTGCTAATCCCGACACATCTCTGCTAAGCGCGATTTCCCGCCGACCGTCGATCTGCTCCTATGGATGAATTTGGGCCGTTGACAACATAATTTCACCCGCTCACTTCATTTTTAGCCTGAAATGGGGATTTATGTGCTACACTTGGGTGTTCTTCGTGCAACCTGTAGCTCTGGATGCTCTAGGGCCCAAGACAAGAATTGTTGCTAACATAATGCTTCTATTCCCGTTCCTACACAAATTCCATCTAGGACTCCAAGCATTTCCACTCCTTCTGGGAACCATCTTGTTCCTGGTTTTATTCCGACACTTCCTCGACCCCCTTCTAGAGGGTCTCTTCCATCCCATATCGAAGGAATCGACCCTAGTTGCACCACCCAGTATTTCACACCTAATTACCAGATTCCTGTTTGTTAAGAACCAAACATCAATATAGCATAGAAAAACCTCAGGAAAAGTACTCAACGTCTTGAAAAAGAGATAATTTCAGATAATAAGCCTCTTTGAGGGGGCAACCTCCTTTTAC